>PVIC010011706.1:0-40933 GCA_004025085.1 Thryonomys swinderianus | reverse complement strand
CCTGTTTCTTTTGGAATTAGAGAATACGGAAGCTGAGGAAGGCTTATTTGTCAGAAAGGGACTCAAGATGAATTGCTTCTCCCAAAGGGAAACAATGAAGTGTATTCCACTATTAGGTCAGCAGTTAACCATGGTGATTTCCGGTCAGTAAATTTATGCTAGTTGAAGTTTGACTGAACATTGCATTTTTAAAACTCACACTCTGCAGATGTGCAGTAAACACATCTTCCTCCTTCTTCAAATTGTGAAATTCCTCCTTCAATACCTCATACTGTTCAAGGTCATGTGACTTGGGTTGCTGATGTGGAGTCTTGTATAATCCAGAAGAACTCGTATTCAAGCCTCGGGGAAAGGGAAGCCTTTGTAGATCAATTTGCAAGGTCTCCATGACTGACACCCCTCGAGGGGTCCATTGATTACGGATCATGCAGCATTATTCTAAAGGGCTACAGGTACAGCCCCTTTCATCTGCACAGTCGCCGTTAAATCTCCTTTAAGTTGGTTGTTGTAATTTTTTGCCTCTAAATATAGTTGCCATACCCACTTTTTACTTGATGATGATATGTTGCCAATAAGTGTGAACAGATCCTTTGGTTTAGACAGAACCTACTTTTTCTGGGAGCCTCTGATTCATTTAGGGTTCCCTACAGGAGTCATAGATTCCTTTACAGAGAGAAAAAGAATTGACATCTGACTTTATAAACAAACATATATCCAGTAGAACAACCAGATACACCTCATATTAATGCCTTCCTTTTTTACAATTGGTAAAAATTAATATCTTCTTTTATGTTCACACTATCTTTCATGTAGTACATTATACTTTCTTTTCTCAATATCATTACTGATGACTTTATATACACAATTTGTTCCAATTAATAAAGGATCATATTCTTTTTAATTTTTTTAAATATTTCTTAGAACATGATTACAGTAAATGAGTCCCGTTGTGGGAATTTGGTAAATGCATGTTCATTACACATCAGAATTCTTTTTACTTCCCTTTTTCCTTCTTTCCCTTCCCCTTAAAAATAATTATTTAAATAAATTGAGTTTACTGGTACGTTTAAGGAATACATTATGATCACATTGACAATTTGTATCTGTGCATGGTATCTCTTGATTTTTATTTTTTCCCATTCCCCTTCCCTCCCTTCAACTTTATCCTCTATAAACATAAGCTTTGTTTCTGATTTTTCCTTTTACCATCAAATTTTTTCCTTCTTTGTTTTCCCCTGCATCCACACAATTACTCTTTCCCTTTGAACATTTCCTTCCTATTTCACAATACCTATCACGCATTTCAGACCTCATTCACACCTTCAGTTTCTCACACTAGAGAAATGATGAGGTATTTTCACTTCTCTGTCCTATTTATTTCACCTGTGAGTGTGGCCTCCAGGTACATCCATTTAGCTGTATATGTCTAATTTATCATTCTTTAGGAATGTATAATACTCCATTTTACTTTTTTAAAATCCCACATCTTCATACAGTCTCTGGTTGACAGACATTTGGGTTGTTTCAGAGAGTGAGCTATTTCAGAGATTGAGCTGCTATAAACACGGATGCACATGCGTGGCTGTGGTATGATGCTGCTAGTTAATTCTCTCCTGTGCATTCCTGGCAAGGGAATAGCAGGAACAAACAGGACCTCCTATCCTAGTTTTTTGAGGAATTTCCACATTGATCTCCACAATGGTTGCACCATTCTACATTCCCACCAAGAGTGGAGAAGGGTTCCTTTTTCCCCACAGCCTCACCAGCATTTGTTGCTGATTAATTTCATGACAGCAACCATTCTTTGTAGAGTGAGATGAAATCTCAGTGTTTTTTCATCTGCATCACTCAAATGACCAGTGATGTTGAGCATTTCTTCATATACTTCTTGGCTGCTTTTACTTCTTCATCTGAAGAATGTCTGTTCCTGTCAGATACTCATTTTTGAACTGTTTTTTTTATTTGGGGTGGGTCTGATTTTTTAAAGTCTTTATATATTCTATATAGTAGATCTTTGTGCAAGGAACAGCTGATAAATTTTTCCTCACATTGTAGGTTGTCTTTTCATTCTGTTGGTAGTTTCTCTTCCTGTGCAGAGGCTTTTTAATAAGATGAGATCCCAGTTGTTGATTCTTTCTGCTAGTTCTGCTGCTAAGGTTTTGTTCATAAAGTCTTTACTTATGTCAATGTCTCCAAGAGTTCTGCTTACCTTCCAGCAGATTTAGTGTTTATGTTTTAACATTTAGATCTTTGATACACTTCAATTTCAGTCTACTGCATGGTGGAAGATGTAGGTCTAGTTTTCATCTTTGGCAGGTTGAAACCCAGTTTTTCCAGCACAATTTGTTAAAGAGGTTAACTTTCCTCCATTGAGGATGTTTGGCTCCCTTGTCAAAGATGAGGTGGCTTAGTGTATCTGGAGATGTTTCTACATCATCTAGTCTGTTCTACTGATCCATGAGTCTGTTACTTCACCAGTACCATGCTGTTTTTATCACAGTGGCTTTGAAGAATAGTTTCAAATTGAGGATTATGTTACCCACTGCCATGTCCTTGTTACTTAGAATTCCTTTTGCCATTCTAGGTCTCTTCTAGTTCCAGATGCATTTTTTTGGTTATTTTCAGTGTGAGATATACTGTTGAGATTTCAATGGGGATTGCAAAAATAATAATTTTGAAACAAACCATTACAATCTGGCAGCTGGGAACTCCTTTAGATATCTCTTTTGCCTTTTAAACACTGTGGCTAACATGTTTGAAATTATTCTTCTAGTGTCATAATAATAAATAATAGCTGGAGATTTGTCTATTTAAAATTTTTCTGAGCTGAACCTTAGGACAAAGGCTGTGCATGTAATATAATCTATACCTATCCATATCAGGGATAGTCCTGGGGGCTTCTAGGGGTACACGTGACTTTTGGTGTGGGCAAAAGGGCTACTGCTGCTGTGACTGAGGAGTCGCTCTTGGTACAAAACTAGAGAGCACCCACCCTTTGTGAGGCTATGTGTTGCTCTTGGCTTCTCGCCGCCCCTCCTGGTGTGCTGGGCACCACTGCGCCTGCAGGGAGAGACCTGTGTGAGCACCGCAGCTGTTGACTGCACCCCAGCGCAAGGTCGGTCTTGTTTCGTTCCATTGCATTGTTGTGAAACTGGTACATTCGAAAGATCACTTGGACCTTTGGATGAAGTAATGTTTGTAAAATGCCTTGACGATTTTTTAAATTTATTTTTAAAATGTTTAAACTATTGTGGCATTCTTCACAATGGCTTACCACGTGTCTTCCAGGGTGTACTTTTGTCTTATTTTTTCCTCTTTGGCATGGCTCAAGCTCACTCTGCAAGCCAGTTTCTCCACTTTTTACATTTTACTAATAACAACTAAAATATGGTCCAGATGGAAAAAAAAAATGTTTACTAAATAGCGAGTTTGTACCCAATGTTGACTAAAGGTATGGATACAAATCTTAGGATCATTTTTTCATTCTTGTCAACTGTCCTTCCTTTGGGACCTACAAGCTTGCCATTTTGTTTGTTTGTGACAAATAGAATCTCAGTCTTTGTCCAGCCTAGCCTTGAACTCACTAAGTACCCCAGAGTGGCCTGGGACTTGTGGAAATGCTCCCTACTCAGCCTCCTGCCTAAGTGTGCCGTGTTTTACGAATCAGATTCACTTCTTGACTATTGTTGTGAGATGGGGCTGGTATTTAGTGAACATCTACATGAGGTTCCCCTTTACACACCTCAGTAAGTGTTTCCTTTTCTTTGGAAAAAATGGGATTAGGAAATTATAGATATTCTCTTTTTCACCAAAGTAAGTCACTTGAGATCTATGTGCATCATCTCCAAATGATAACACTACCTATGTTAGGTTGGTCTGAGTGATACGCTCACTGTTGGTCTAATCAGCCATGACTCTTGGAGGGTTGTGCAGTCAGTGGAGAGACAGTGGGAAAAGGGACAGCTGTGTACAGGAGGGAGCTATGCGTCAGGTGGGGAAGCTGAGTGTGTCTAAAACTAACTTATGCACGAGCTCCACGAGGAAATACTGATCTTTTAGAGCAGCATTTGCCTGTGGAACTCTCTGAGGTCCAAAACCTCTCTATCTGGACCGTTCAATATAGTGGCATCTAGCTATCGGTCATTCGTGGGACTGAAGAACCCATAAATAAATGTGATGTGGTCTAAATCCACTTAACTTAGCCACATGTGGCTAGCCACTTCCACACTGGACAGCTTAATTTTAGTTTCCTTTGAACCACAATGAAATAGTATATGGTACTTATTTAAGATTCCATAATTGAGAATCAATCTAAAGTGGAAATTTGGTTTCTGTCATTTTTATCTGAATGTATTCAAGTACATTATATTATTTATCCAAGTTTCAGAATTTTGGCAAAAAAAAAAAAGGGAAATAAGGGCTGGGGATTTAGCTTAAGTGGTACTGTGCCAACTTTGGACACATAAGGACCCGAGTTTAATCTCTGCTACCACAAAAAAAAGGGGGGGGGAATAATCCTTCTCGGTTTTTTTTGTTTTTAAAGATAGTGCTACTTTAAATTTGGCCTCTGTATTGGTGCCCAACAGAGAAATCCAGAAGCTTTGGTAGCCAAGAATGGTGGTGTTGCATACCTGTCATCCAGGCACTCCGGAGGCTGAGGCAGGACGGTTGCCACAAGTCTGAGGCCAGCCTGTGCTCTGTGGGAGTTCAAGTCCAGCCTGAACTGCACAGCAAGACACCATCCCAAACGAAAAAGAAGCTTCTGTAGAAATTCAATGGAGTAATTTTGCATCTCTTCAATTTAATAAAATTTTATATGTCACTGAAAATTTTCACTCTTCTAACACTTTGTGACATTTTACAAAATTAACCATTTACAAACTTTTGCAAATAAAGCAAAGCTGGCCCTTTACCACCTACCAGTGGCTTCAGAGTTAGTGCCAGAGATTCCTAGGTAAAGGCAGTGGAATGTGTTGTGTGGCACATAATTGATGACTGGCTGTTACTTTAAATGTCAGTCTTAAAATTTCTCAGTAACTCAAGTAATGAAAACAATTGTCTTTTGTTCTGTTAAAAAGTACATTTGTTCTTATACTTTGAAAAAGACACCACAGAAAACAAGTACATCAATATTTGCAACATGGTAGGTGACATGACTTATATAGTGCATACACAACCCACTAATATGGACATTGTATTAATAGTGCAAGGAAAAGGGCTGAGCATGAACGGATTTATAACGCAGTACAACTAAGGTCTTCGCTAAGTAAAAAGTGGTCAAAGTATTTCTTTTTGTTTGTTTGTTTGTTTTGTTTTTGGGTTGTTTTTTTTTTTGAGACAGGGTCTTGCTTTGTAGTTCAGGCTGGCTCTGAACTCACTATGTAGCCCAGGCAAGCCTGGAACTCAGCAATCCTCCTGCCTCTGCCTCCTGAGTGCTGGGATTACAGGCGTGAGCCACCACGCCTGGCGTGGTCAAAGTATTTCTACTGCTTTTCTAGATTCCATTAGCAGAAGTGAACAGTGCAGGCTCCGAATCATGGTCCCTGATGCCTTAACAGGGGTTTCTTCTAGTGACTTTGCTGTCTCGTGTAGCAGAACCTGGTTATGCTTCTGTCGAAGTCCTCTTGCTAAGGAGGCTCATGCACTAGGCACAGTGGACCAGAAATGGGCCTCATGGCTAGACAGACCTACGCAAAAATAGAGCTGATGATCTCAGCATTAAGAGTTCAGCCATGAGCTCTAGAAGAGAAAGGTAAAGAGAGTGTGGGACTTCCTGCGCCAGAAGATAATTTTCTTCTCTAACACTTTGAGGGGTCTAGAAGAAACTTCGTTTTGTTGTTCTTGCCACTTGAATATATTCTCTGCTGGTTCCCCTGTCTCACTCGCCACAATAGCTAATATCTCATTCACCAGAATATGGCCAATACCCTGCTCATTTTCTTTAGATCTCCATCTAGACGCGAATCTTTCTCATTGTTTAATATCCCTTCAGGGCCACCCCTGGACCTCAAAGTGGCCAGCAGCACTGGGCTCCGACGCGAGATCCCGGACTCTGGCAGAGGCCCAGGATGTTAGAAGAGAGGGACATGAGCTTGTGGCTTGGAGAGTTCGCGCTGTATGGGAGACACTTCGTGTTCCACTGAAGCCACATCCTGCATTTTTGTGTCTTACATTGGAATTTGTGTTTTCCATATATTACCCTAAACAGCCCGAACAAATGGTTAAGGGGTAAGTTCACAGACAAAATACAAGATGCACAGTTAAATTTGAATTACTGATGAACAAAAAATAACTTTTTAGTAAAAATAAGCCCCAAGTGCTGTGAGTAGCCATGCAATATTTAGGAGGTGTTTATTCTAAATATTTTATTGTTTATTTGAAATTCGACCTTAACTGGGTAGCCTGTCATTTTAGTGGACAAATCTGACGATTCAGGCCAGTGTGCTGGTGCATGCCTGTAATCCCCACATGTCGGGGCAGAGACAAGAAGGTCGCTGAAAGTTCAAGGCCAACTGGACTACACAGTGAGTTAAAAAATATTCAGCCAACCAAAGGACAAGTGGGTGTAGCCCTAAGATATAACAACTTGGTGTCCTAGGCCCAAGTTTCAGTGGAAAAACTAGAAAATGATTTTTGATCCTGATAGGAAGAAGAAAAGTCATAATTTGGTGACTGAATGTGAGGCTGAGAGAAAGGAAAGATTTGTTTATGGAAATAAAATTCAGGTTTAGTCAACCAAATTGCTGATGGAGACAAATTCCATTTTGGACAGGTTGAGTTGCATGTTCTGGGAGTTGGACAGTCTTGGGCAATGCAGTAGTTTTTTCCCCTTAGTTTTTGTGTTTCCTCAAATAAGGTTTTACCATCTGGTTCAGGCTGGCCTTGAGATCACTGTGCAGCCCAGCTGGCATCCAATTCTCTGGAATTCTCCTGCCTCAGCCTCCTGAGTGCTGGGATTGCATATCTAAGAAGCCTTGGATGCATGCACTGAGACTTACTGGGTTTGCTATTAATTCTTATCCATAGCTACTGCATCCTAATCTCTTCTTTCTTTGAAAACTCATTCCTATCCTTCTTATAATTCTCTTGCTCCAAGTCTTTGTGATCTAAAAATAACTTCACTTACAAATGTTGCAGTTTATTTTTCCCTTTTCTTTCCTCATTGACTTGGCCTTTCATTATGCTTCCAGCATCTTTCTTTCTCTGTTTTCACATCCGTCTGTAGGTCTTATCTGTCTCAGAGGAATTGCTTCCTTCAGAAATTTCTGGAGTGCCAGGCTCTGGTTTCCATGGTAACCTTGGCTCTGGCCTTTTTTTGTGTGTGTGTGTCTGATTGCTTAAGAGGAATCTGCCTGAATCACTGATAGGTACTGGACATAAATAGTAGAAGGAAACTGCCCAGCACCCCCTCTGAGCTAGGAAGTAGATAGATTTATGGAGTCAAAAATACTGAGACCTGGGCCGGAGATTTAGCTCAGTGGTTCCGGTGCCTGCCTCGCAAGCACAAGGTCCTGAGTTCGATCCTGGTAACTACATAGAATGCCGGGTGTGGTGACTCACGCCCACCAGCAATCAATACCACATTACCACAGTGCCAGGCGTGGTGGCTCACGCCTGTAATCCCAGCACTTGGGAGGCAGAGGCGGGAGGATTGCTGAGTTCGCGGCGGCTTGCCTGGGCTACACAGTGAGCTCAGGGCCAGCCTGAACTACAAAGCGAGACCCTGTCTCAAAAAAAAAAAAAATACTGAGACCTAGGGGGATGGAAGTAAAATACTGTTTTGCATGGTTTAGTGTTGTATTTGTCAGGGTCTATTGTGATGGTTGTCAAGGTTTGAAGAGAAATCCCTACTCAGACAGGGATCTGTCATTGAGCCCATCCTTGCTCTCCTGGGCCTGACTCAACCCATCTCAAAACAAGAGACCATGTTCTAGATTTTTTGTGTGTGGAAATGTAAACTGCAAAACTTCAGAGAAGAAAAATAAGATGTCAACTGAACTTGCAATAATGTTCACTTTAGGAACGTAAGAGAGTGAAAGGAATTGTGTATGATTAGATCTACTGCATTTGTAAAGGCATCTGGTGAGATTTTTCTTGTTTTGTGCAGTATTTTGCCTTGCAATACTATTACTTTTGTCAAACCAAGACCCAGGGATGAGGCACTATGCCTAAGGCCAACAGAGCGCTATACATTTCTGTAAACATTCAGAGGTACCATATTCATTTTAAATCACAACCGTCTAGTCAGTGTTTGATGTTAGCGAATACATAAGGCATTTCACAAAGTTTTATTCACTAGAGAAAGTCAAAAGTTACCCATTTATCGGAGGGTAGTTTTTCTGCTATTCAAGAGAAATTGAGCAGAATTTGGGTTCTTAACCACACAAAGAGGACATGAAGAGGAGTTTCTCTGAGACTACAGAACCTTGCATCATAAATTCAACAGTTATCTATTCTGGATTGCTAGATCAAATTCTATTTCATTAACATTTCAATTAAAAGCAAATACATTAAATGTGAATAAAGTCTTTCACTCACTATATGATAATGGATAATCATAGTTTTGATCATATTTCATCCAAAGCATTGTGATTAGAGCCAAAGTTCCTCCCTTAACTACTTCCTTCCTCCTTCCCTCCCTTTCCTTTCCCCAAGTAAAGTCTTTCTGGAAGAGTGCTGCCTTTTGCTAACTGCACCTGCATTTGCCTCCTGAACCTCTATGTGTCCTAAGCCTCATGGAGAAATGATTCAGTTGCTTTCAGGGCTTGGCTGCACCTCCTTCTCAGAGGTGATTCCTGATTGGCCAGAACTAACCACTCCTCCACGGGGGTTTGTTTATGGCACTTAGGTCTAAGCCAATTAACACACTGCAGGGTCTTGGATTGGACAAGGCTGTCACCTAACAAAACCCAGACTCGTGCAGTCACTGAGCCTCATTGTACCCACAGAAAGAGACCCAAGAACCTTGAGGATACTGCGGGGCGCAGAACACAGGCTGAGCGACTCTGGGTACCTGGCCTAGCTTTCAGACAGGGCCACTCTTGTGAGTCAACACATCCTTTTACAACACTACCAATCGAACTTACTGTACTGTTACTTTAAAAATTATTATGTTTATTATATTAGTAAATAATAATATATCTACTTCCAGGCTTCTTATAAGAATCCAAGAGAACAGTAGTCAATGTCAACATAGTGAGATTTGGATTAAGAAACTTATTTGGTATCCCATCACAGTCTAGAGTTGTCTCGATCACACTGTAGAAACTTTGAGATTTCATGTTCTCATTGACTGATTAACTCCATATCTGCTTACTATTAATTTTAACATTCCTTCTCCGTAAGGTACTGTGCACATAGCCATGATACAGCAGCTCTAGGTCTCCGTACTCAAAGGACCAGTAGAGGCATGAAACTAGAATATCAATGTTTCCCTTTGATTCTCAGTGAACCCTAAGGACCCACTTTCAGAATGATGTTTCTAAATGCATACTAAATACTTTGAATTACAAAGGAAAGTTAGTGTCTTGAAGTTATTATCAAACATATTTTAAAACCACACTTGTGATTTAGAAGTACTGCATATATATATATACATATATATATTTATGCATCTTTGTTAATGCATTAAAAATCAGATCCAGCAATGGGCATCGTGAACATAGTTTTCAGATAGCATGAGATAAATAGTATTTTGAGTTATCTGCAGCAATGGCCATGGAACAGGAAGACAACTGTGGTGTCTTTTGGTTGCAAAGTCATAAATGCTGTTAATGCTTGATACCATTGTGGCTTGTGGCTTACATTAAAATACAAGGAACCACTACATTTTATTTGAAGGTTTAGTTTAATTTCCTGGCCTTGACTTCTATACCAACCTGGGGGGGGAACCTTATGCCAAGAGAGAATATTTGAACCAATTATTGACTAACAGAGGCCCTACGTATGTAAAATGGAAGAGTTCCTGACACATGGATGGTGTGTGCAAAGGTGTGAAAGTGTGATGAGGATGAATTGGTCGCTGACTGTACTGGGGAGGGGCTACACCCATAAGGGAGGTAAAACTGGAAAGGCTGGTGACATACTTGGGTATGGCTCGATTGCACATTATGGTGATGAAATGAGATCCTGCCTTCCTGTGCTTAAAATTCTTTACAAACTTCTCCAAAACCAAAGCTTCCAACAACTGCTTTCTGTAATCTGGCCATAGTCCTTTCTAATTTCATTGGCCACCATTCTGCCTGTCTTTGCAGCTCCAGGGATCCACATATACGATGTTATCTGTTTACCTCTTATTCTTCTTAATCCTACTGATTAGCTGAGAGACTTCTCTTTGACCTCATTTTCCTCAACTGTCAAATAGGGATGATGAGTACCCTGGGGTTGAGAAGGTTAAATGAGTTCTTGAAATAAGCGTGGAACAGTACTTGGTGTTAGGAAAAAGGAAAAGAAACAGGTGCGAGCTCACAGGACAGGTTTATTTTAGAGGGACAGTGTTGACAAAAGAGACCAGACAGGCTGCTCTCCTACAGGCTATAGGGTTTCTTTACAGGGTCTGGACACGGGGGCGGGGGGGGGCGGGGCGGGGCTTTGGTGAGAGGAGCTGTGATTACCCTTTAGGGACAAAACCTGACACAGGCACAGGGAGGTGAGGCTCCTTGCAGGAGTGGGGATGGCAGTTGTGGGGAGGGCAGCGGGCCTTACCCTGTGTTCCCACTTTTCCAGCAGGTACAGAAGCCCAGCGGGGTGGGGAAGGTTAAGGTTGATTTCCGTTCAGCTCAGAATGCACCGTTCAGAGCCCTTCATTTAACATGAGCTAAACTGTAAAGCAACGAGGGCTGCTATTAGAATAATCACCCGTAATGTTTATCTCTTTGCTCAATTGGCCAATTCATAGAGATTTTTTAAGACCAATTCATGCTCGGGATTTAGTTCAGTAGTTCTAGCACCTGCTTTGTAAGTGGTAATGTCCTGAGTTTGATCCTTGGTACAAAAACAAATAATAATAATAATCAAAAAAATAAAAGAAAAGAAAAGAAGGAAAAGCAGTTCAGATATTATCTCTATCAGAATTTTTTTTCTGTTAAAGTTTCTTTTGAAAATGTTTTGATTTCTATTTCCTCCAGGCAGAATTCACATCATCCTTTTTTGCATTACTTTGAGGTCTTATGTATCTTCAATTCTTTTTGGTTTTTTAAAACAGGGTCTTGCTATGTATTTCAGACTAGCTTTCAACCTTCTGTGGAGCCCAGGCTGGCCTCAAACTCGTGGCAATTCTCCTGCCTCAGCCTTCCCAGTAGTACAATTACAGGCACATACATATGTGTGCTGCCACACTTGGCAATGTGTTTAACTGTTTCAGGAAGATTCCTAGAAGGGGAATTACTGTCAAATAGATTTTCTTTCTTTTATTTTTAGTTTTTGGTACTGGGGATTGAATGCAGGACCTTGCACTTGCATAGCAGGTGCTGGAACCATTAAACTAAATCCTGGGCCCTCAAATAGAATTTCCAATCATACTGATCTCCACAGTGGTTGTACGAGTTTACATTTCCACCAACAATGCAGTTGGATTCCTCTTCCCTACAGTCTTGCCAGCATTTGTTATTATTTGATTTCTTGAAGATGACCATTCTGTCTGGGGTGAGATGGAATCATGGTGCTGTTTTGATTTGCATTTCTATGACCTATGACCAGTGATGTTGAGCATTTCTCCATATATTTATTGGTCACTGTTTTCGGTCCTATGTAGTATCTATTCATCTCATTTGCCCATTTTTGATTGGGTCTTTAATTTTGGGGGTCCAATTTTTTTGAGGTCCTCGCATATTTACCTTTGTCTAAGGAATAGCTGACAATTTTTTCCCTATTCTGTAGGCTTTATTTCCACTCTCTTAGTTGTTTTACTGTGCAGAAGTTTTAAAACCAATACAATGCCTTATGTTGACTTGATAGTATTTCCTGTGTTATTGGGGTTCTGTTCAGAAAGTTTTTGCCTGTGCCTATGTCTCCAAGAGTTTTGTCCATTTTATCTTTCAGTGTGTTACTGTTGTAATATTTAGCTCTTTGAACCATTTTCAGTCTATGAAATGGTGAGAGATTGGAGCCTAGGTTCAGAGAGCCAGTATGGGAAGGACGAGCTAGAGATATGAATGTATACTTCTAGCTGGGTGTGGTGGTGCATGTCTGTAATCCCAGCATTTAGGAGGCTGAGGCAGAGAGTCATTTTGAATTGGAGACCAGCCTGCCCTGGGCTACATAGGGAGCTCAAGGCCAGCCTGAGACCTTGGCTCAAAAAATAAAACCAAACAGAAAAGAATACACATTTCTAGATGGAGAGAGGGTAGAGGGTGGGAAGAGACAAAAAAAAAAAAGAATTAAGATGTGTTAAGTCCATGTACCAATTCCCTATGAGCAATGTCACCATTACATACAGCAAAATGTACTAATAAAAGTTAAAAGAATAAATACACCCTCCAGTGACACGGCCCTTTGTACCTGGCCCCGTGGCCTAATGGCATATGTGGTCTTCAGCTCGTCAATGGGTCAGTCTGCTGGTAAGTGTAGCACCCTGTGCCCTGTTGAGCTAGTGACCTTCCAAATGCTCTAGCTCTGAACTTTGGGGGACATTTTAGACATATGCGACCAGAGTATACATATTCTTCTATGTGTATTGTATGTGTTATACTACATCTGTGCACGTATGTGTGCACATGTTACTCTACATATGTCCAGTTTCTACTGTTTCTTTGGGATCTTTGGAGATGCTGGTTACATAATCTCTTAAGTGGCCCCTGCTCCTCCAACACTCACAGATCAACAAATAAAGGGAAATAATAAGGAAAAATAAAGAGAAGACTTGAGTTTAAAGGAGGAACTGTGGCTCCCTCCACTCCCAGATCTGGGTAGATCTCTGAACCCTGCACACATGTTACAGTTTCTTACTGGATGTTCCCTCAAAGCCTCAGGAGCTCATACGTGGGGCTTGGGGGAACTGACTGGGTCATGAGGAGAGGCTCATCAGTGGCTTAGTTCCCTAGGCAGTTTATAGCTAAGTGTAGTTTGGAGGTGAAAGCTGGTGGGAAGGTGTGGCCTGGTAGGATGTTCCTCTCTCCCTTTCCTTGATCTGGGCTTCCCTGTGCAGTGCCTCGAGCAGATTCTCTCCACCATACCACCTGGCCCACTCGTTGTGGACTGAAACCTTTACAAACTGAATCAAAAAGAGTCACTCCTCCTTCTAGCTGTGGGTGTTGGGTGCTGTGTCCTGGAGACAAGGAGTAAGACAACACAGCAGGCCAAGCTCTGTACCATTAGCTACAGGGTAGCACTATTTTTCTTGGAGTAAGGAACTAAGGGAAGTAATAAAGTTTAAGGAAGAGATTTGAGAGAAACAGTTGTCAGACCTTTATTATTACGTTGTTTTTCTTTGTTTTCTGTTTATTTTTGTGGTACCAGGGATCAAACTGGGGCCCTTGATGTGTTACTGTTTTTGAGAGAGGATCTCACTATGTAGCTCAGGCTGGCCTTGAACTAACAGTAATCCTCTTGCCTCAGCCGCCCAGGCGCTGGGATTTCACACGTCCCCCACCATCCCTAGGTAGTCAGACTTTTAGGTTTTTGTAGTCTGTCCCCTACATGCTTCGTCTTCAGTGCCTGGTAGCTTGTTACTTTGTCAAAGTTATAGTTGCTCCTTTTACCTTTCTTTACAAGTGGACATTAGGCTAAGACTGGCCATTGATACTGTACTCACTGTTATTTGACAACATACTTTACACCTTTACCCTTTTCCGGACACACTTTACTGCTTGACACACTTTATTTCTGGCCACCTGCCCCAAAGTCAGTCATATAACAAGTACTTGAGTGGCCTTACTACCGACTGAAAAGCCCATAGTTTTCCAAGGTAAGCCTTTTAATTCTCCTAGGATGACTTTTCTGACACCCCAAAAAGATAGAATCTGTCCTTCCCTTTTTTGCGCAACCCACTCTGTTTTCTTTCTGACAGTTAAATGTTATCCCAATTGTTACTCTGTCCTTTCTCCTCAATCGTGCTTTTTGTAGGCAGGAACTGCGTCTTGCAAACAGACCAGCGTGTCTGGCACGAAACAGGAGCTCAGTAAAAGTTTACTGAATTAAGGACCCCGGCATCCCAGTGGCGTCACTTCCGGCACGCACACGTCACTCCGAGGGAGCCCCAAGAGTTTAAGGAGTTAAATCGGCGTTTATAAAGGGCACCGAACATCTTCAAAGCAGGCCGATTAGTGTGCCCGGGTCTTGTAGCGCCGAGACACCTGAGGGAGAAAACACATCCTCCGAGGAGGGAAGGAGTGTGGTCGCCCCGGGGAAAGGGCAGGTGGGCGGGGCGAGAGCTGTCCATGTCTCGCGATGCTTCCTTCGTGCTCCCTAGCTCGGGAAATCTCGCGAGAGGAGAGGCCAAGATGGCCGTGCCTTGGGTTTCGGTGTGAGACAGTGTCCGTGACTGCGGGGGCTGACGCGGACGCCGGCGTCTGCGGGGGACGGCGGCGGCGTGGGCTGCAGCCTGGCGTGGTGGGCACCCGAGGTCTAGCTCCCCGGCCAACGCGCGCGCCCGGTGCCGAGGCGAGCGCCGGCTCCGCGCCGCGGGAGATGCGCGTGTCCCGAGCTTGCGGGCGCTCCGGGAGTCCATGCTGCGCCCGACGCTGCTGGCCGCCGCGTTAATCGCCTCCCGCCGCCGCAGCGAGCCTCCTGGATCCCCTCCCTGCCCCCGGCGGCGGCGGCGATGACCGGGGAGAAGATCCGCTCGCTGCGGAGGGACCACAAGCCCAGCAAAGAGGAGGGGGACCTGCTGGAGCCCGGCGACGAGGAGGCGGCGGCGGCCCTCGGCGGCGCCTTCACCGGGGGCCGAGTCGGCGCTGGCGGCAAGGGCGGCAAAGGCTACCATCGCATCTTCAGCAACCACCACCACCGGCTGCCGCTCAAGACGGCCCCGGCCCCCGCCGGTGCGCCCGGTGTCCCGGCCCTGCCGCTGCACAACGCCGTGACCGCCACCCCGCAGCCCCCGGCCCTTCTCGCAGGCAGCGGCCCCGTCGCCGTGGTCGCGGATGGAGGCGGCTGCCCCGCGCACTACCCGGTGCACGAGTGCGTCTTCAAGGGGGACGTGCGGAGGCTGTCGTCCCTCATCCGCACGCACAACATCGGGCAGAAAGATAATCACGGTGAGGAGTGCGGGCGCTCTCCACCCTCCCTCCCTGCCCGCCTTGCGGGCTGACCCCGGCCGGTGCGTGCCGTGGTCGGGAGGCCGGTCCTGTGGGCCGGAGCGGCGCCTCTCCGGGGCCTCCTCAGGGCTGTGCGGGAGCCGCTGTGTTTATCTCAGAGCCGGGCCCTCCGTGTACTGGTTCGTGACTGCCCAGGGTTTTTAGGTTGCCTCGTCCGACCTGCTCTTCTTCCTTTATTTATGGAACTTTCCCTCCTTCCGACTTGGGGATCTTTATTTTGAATTTGACCATTCCCACCTTTCTTGTTTACCTGGGAGTAGACCCTGCTTGATCGCACTCGTTTGATTTCTCACTGCCATCAGGTTGGCCTCCTTGTTTATGTGTTGTTAGGAAACTTGGAACCCTTAGCTTTCCGAAAACTACACAGTAGAAATTTATTGGCTTTTGATTCCTAGACTAATTACAATGACCTCTCAGTAGCTGTTTTGTTTGGCTGTCGTATGTAGATAATTGCCAGTAATTTCATCTTGATGACTAACAGTGGTATTACGATTTTTCACAGTAACTTCATCATAGCCTGTTTGAAGAAGTGTAGGTTGCTCTTTGAAGGATTCGTTTTCCATGTCTTGTCAGACGACTTTTCTCTACTAATGTATTTCAAAAAATAAAGTGATGGAGTTGACTCTTCAGCAGTGAAAAATTTACAGTGGACCCTCAAGTTACCACCGGCCTGATATATGAACAGCCGGGGTTAAGGAAGATTCACCTGCCTCTTGTTATCAGTAGTGTGTCCCAAGTAAACAGTCATATCTCAGCTGTACTGACTTACAGTTTGCCCGCTGAACTGATGTAGTTCTTAAGTCAAGGGTCCACTGCATTTTCTTTTTTTTTTTTTTTTTTGCTTTTTGGAGACAGGGTCTCGCTTTGTAGTTCAAGCTGGCCCTGAGCTCACTATGGTGCCCAGGCAAGCCGCCGCGAACTCAGCAATCCTCCTGTCTCTGCCTCCCGAGTTTTGGGATTACAGGCATGAGCCACCGCGTCCGGCATTGTGGTATGCGGTGTTGATTATTGGTGGGCGTGTCTCCACGCCCAGCATTATATGTGGTAACCGGGGATCGAATTTAGGACCTTGTGCTTGCGAGGCAGGCGCCGGAACCACTGAGCCAACCCTCCGGCCCTCCACTGCATTTTCTTGTGGTGAGTGTACAGATTGAAGCCAGGGCCAAGAGCAACAGATTTGTTAATGAAAATTAATATAATGTATTTTTAACATTTAAGCTCAAATGTTGTTGAGAACTCTGTTTTTAACTTAACAGTTACTGTATTCACTTAGAATATGCCCAGTTCTTTGCTCAAAAAGATGTGTCACTTTAACCAAATTCTTGCCTATGGAATAAGCTCCATAATTATTATAGACTCTATCTAAAATTAGGGTAAAAATTGAAATTAAAGTAAATAAGTTTTGTTATATGATTCTCAAACAACTGCACTTGTTTTCTGAATTTACAGTATTATAATTGTAATGATCTTACCACATACCATTTACAAATTGCAGCTGGAAAAAAGCCAACCCTAGGTTTCCATTCCTACATTTAATTTATCATTTTGCTATTATAACAAATGTCAAGTTGCTTGCTGATGAGAATTGTATTCTAACCTTTTGGGAGACAGTTGTAAAAGGTCCTCAGTTTGTTAGTTACTAGGAAGATTTTCAGATTTGGTCTGCTTATAAACTTTATTTTCTATTTATGGACATTTCCTTTCTAAAAGTTTTTTTTTTTTTTTTTTTTTTTTGAGACAGGGTCTCGCTTTGTGGTTCAGACTGGCCCTGAGCTCACTATGTAGCCCAGACAAGCCTCGAACTCAGCAATCCTCCTGTGTCTGCCTCCCAAGTGCTGGGATGACAGGCGCAAGCCACTACGCTCGGCTTTAAAAGTTTTTTTGAAGAGATTGAATCCAGGACCTTTGCCCAGAGCTACATCCTTAGCTCCTTTAAATTTTTTTTTTTAATTTTTATTTCTCTCTCTCTCTCTCTTTTTTTTTTTTTTTTTGGTGAGATTGGGTCTTGCTATGTAGTTTAGACTGGCCTTGAACTTGTCTAGCCCAGCCTGTTGATCTTTCTGCCTTAGCTTCGTGAAGGCTGGGAATACAGGAATGCATCATCGTGCTCAGCAAGAAACGTGATTTTGGGGCTGGGGATTTAGTTCAGTGGTTCCAGTGTCTGGCTGACAATTGATCCCTGGTACCATATATCCCAATGCTGGGTATGGTGGCTCACGCCTGTAATCCCAGCACTGGGCAACGGATGCTGAGCAATTGCTACAAGTGCCAGGCTCGCCTGGGCTCATAGTGAGGTCAGGGCCAGCCTGAACTACAAAGAGAGACCCTGTGTGAAAAAACTTAAAAAAAAAAAAAAAAAAGAAACATGGTTTTTGTTTCACGTTTGAGATAGTCTCCTTAAATTGCTGATTGGCTTGGGCCAGGCTTGAATTTGACATTCTCTTTCCTAGGGCTCCCAGACTGCTGGGATTACAGGTTTGTCTCCCCACTCTAGGCTCAGAAAAATGTAAAACGTTCTTTTTGAGCAATAACTCCTTTAAGAGAGGAGGTGCACCATTAACCAGAAGCACTGACTTACAGGATTGTTGGACCTCCAGATTCCTCAGTCCGAAGTTAGGAAGACCTTGCTAAAGGTAACCTTTAAATTCTCACCCCGAGGCCACTCAGGCTCTGTTTTGTTTACCTGCCTTTGTTCTGAGGACTCTAACCAGTGAGTCACAGCCGAAGTCTGATTGTGTCCCGCTTCCCTCTCTGTCCTCATCCGGGAAGTCGCTCCTCTGTAGTGAGCTGCTGCTTTTTGTCTTCTTCCTCCATGATGCTGCAATACCTCCCCCTGTTACATTACTGAATTACTACTTGGGCTCTTGGTATTTTACTCAGGTGCTTTACTTAGATTTTAAGGATATTTTTTTCTTTAAAGTTGTAAAAGGTGAGTACCTATTAAGTCGCTCAAACCAAAGCTGTGTGCTTGCTGTCTAGATGGCTGTGACTTGATGGGTGCACAGCAAGTTTGTGCGCTCCTATAGGTGCTCAGAGCCAGAAGAGGCAGCTGCCATGGTGTGGGGCTGAGGAAGGCTCTGCTTCTCTGACATCTCAGTTCCACTCTCTGTTAGCACCAAGCTCACTGTGAACTTTGTTACATTTTGTCCCCACAGCAGCCCTGCAAAGCAGGGGTCTATCCTCATTTTTAGGATGAGAAAAGTGAACCCAGAGAGGCAAGGACACTCTCAAGTTCCATACTTAGTATGAGTTGCAAAGATAGAGGTAAAGTCATAGCCAAGATGCCTAGGCCATGTCTAGCCCCTGTGAGTGATCCTGCCAGTTGAAAGCCCCCGTGTCTCGAGGAAGTCTGCTCCAGTGGTGGGCATGGTGAGTTCGTAGCACACACAGTCCCTTAATGTACCCTCGTGTAGGACTTTGGTGAACTGATGGAGAGATTCTGGCATTAGACAGCACTCCCAGTTCTTCTGTGGAGCTCAGATCTCTTGTTTGTTTTCTGTTCAGTGTCACACAGAAATGGTCTGTTCCGTCCCATCCACACTGGGACCCTTTGACAAAGTTATGTAATCCTCTGGTTGTCTTCAGCTTAGATGCTGAACATCCCTAACTTCTCTCTTCCTCCATATCTCATGTGCCTTTTTTTTTTTTTTTTTTCTTCTTTGGAGACTCAGTCTTGGTAGGTAGCCCAAGCTGGCCTTGAACTCCCAGGGATCCCCCTGCCTCGGCCTGCTGAGTGCTGGGATGACAGGTGTCACCACTGGTTTATCAGATGTTTTAAGTGATCCTTGAAGTATAGTAAATTTGATGTAAGTGTGTTAAATAAGTGAATAAAATCTTATTTCCTGTCTTGGCCTATTCTGTTCTATGTAATCAACTTTTTTTTTTGAGACAGCATCTCACTATGTAGTTCAGGCTGCACGTGCACTTCCTATGTAGCCAGGCTGGCCTGAAACTCCAGGTAATTCTTCTGCCTCAGCCTCCAGAGCTGGGATGACAGGCACAGCCCAGCACCCCCAGCTCATCAACATATTTTAGTTTTCAGAACTAACCAGGTAGTATTTAACCTTGTCTTCCTAGTTTATTTTCCTCAAGTTCCATCCATGTTGCCACAAATGACAAGGTTTTATCTTTCTGTGTTGCTGCATTATCTGCCACACACACACTCAGTGTGCATGTGGGTGCGTGAATATGCGTGGGTGTGAGTGGGCACGTGAATTTTTAAGCCCGTTCCTCCGGCGGACATCATGGCGGGGTGCAGGCTTCCTGGGGACTGTGCCGCAGTGAGCATGGGTGAGCAGGCGTCTGGGAGAGATTCGCATCCCTGGCATGGGTACTGTAGTGGGGTGTTGTGTCCTAGGGTATTTCTGTTGGTGGTTCTTGAGGAATCACTGCATTGTTTTCCCGCAGTGCTGTGCTCGCCTCATTCCCCCTCCAGTGGTTTACAACCACCCCTTCTCAGCATCCTTACTGGCTCGGGTTCTTTTTTGTCTTTTTTTGATGTCATTCTAACTTGCATGAAATGAGTTTTGTGTGTGTTAACCCATAATGGGTTTTTTGGTAGCTTTAAAGTTACTGCTTGAAACTTAAAATCTTTTCTTTTCATGTTTCTATTTTTGTCTCTAAATACAGGGAAGTGGAGATTCTTACATCAGTTATGTTATGTCAGATGAGACCCTGCAGCGCTGTCCACTAAGTTACAGTACAGTCTTTTCTTTCCCCCTTTCAGTTCTGCCACATGCAGTTGTGTGCCTGGCCAAAGCTGGATGTGCTCTACTGGGTTGGAAAGTGTGATCCCTTCACAAACACGCACAGGGCAGGTCCTACTTTGCAAATCAGTCTTCAGTAACTGGTTGTTTCCTCTTTATAGAGAAACACTTGGAACTGAAAATTAGCTGCCCAATTTTAATGAAATTTAAAAGTTAGATTTCTAACTATACATACAAATGGATGTATCCTTTTAAAAGGTTTCAAGATTTTCTGTAATTCTTGGAAGTATACAGGAAACTGAGCCAAACTGATGTATTCCTATAATCCCACCAGTCAGAAGGCTGAGGCAGGAGGATCTTTGCAAGTTTAAGGCTAGCCTGAATTACATCGGAGACAAGAAAAGTACTTAGGGATCCTGAAAGTCAACATTTGGAAACTGGAGGTACAGAGAAAAGAATATAGATTTTAGAGTTTTGGAAAATAACTTTTCCCACTGGTGATGGAAGGCCGTTTCTTCTCACAGAGTTTGCAGTGAAAGGAGTGGGCCGAGGTTGTGAGATGCAGCAAGTTCTGTGCAGGGAATTTCTGCCCCAGCCGTACTGGCTGTGGGTATGGTGGTGATTTCTGTACTTGGTCTTAATGTTACTGAAGTGTTTTTTCACTTACCTGATCAAACAAGATTCAGTTTTGTTCACTCAGTTAGAATGTAGATGTCCATTTTTTTTTTTTTTTTTTTTTTTTGAGACAGGGTCTTGCTTTGTAGTTCAGGCTGGCTCTGAGCTTGCTTATGTAGTCCAGGCAAGCCTCGAACTCAGCAATCCTCCTGTCTCTGCCTCCCAAGTGCTGGGATTACAGGCGTGAGCCACCATGCCCGGTTTAGATGTCCAATTTGAGATGTAGGATGTGAGAAGCTGGCTGGGCTGGTGTGGTGAGTGTGCTCTGTGTAGCAGTTTAGCTAATGCAGTACAGGAGGCGGGGCTGGGGTGGGAGAGGGCAGATGACTAGATGCCTGAGCCATGTGGTTGATAGCAGGATTCCCTTTACCTGGTTACCCTGGTGACACTGATGCTGACTGTCTTGTGGCTGTTTGAAATGCGGACTTAGCATAGCTTGCCGTTTGATATCTTTGATGGTAGATACTTCTGATTCCCTTCTTATCTGCAGAGTGAGTTTGACCCTGTCATTTCCGGCCCACATCTTTTGAATATGATTAACAGTGTGGACTTCCAATGAGAAATTTTATTTGCAACTTTAGTAGGTAACTGATGTGTTAACCCTTTTTTCTCTGTGTTCCTAGAGGGTTTACAAAACAGGCATTGTTTAGAAGCATGAACACCTGGCTTTTTTTGCCTGGGTGCTCTGTCCAGACTCTGGTGGGCTCTTCTTCATTTATGTCTTGAGCAAGTTACATTCATGTCCTGTAAAATGCTAGAAATGCAGTCTCCTTTGTGGCTGTGTTGGGCGGTGGGAAGGTAGTAGATCGCTGGAACCCGGCTCAGAAACTCGGGAAATGCATGTTTCCTCTGTTAGGAAAGGATATATTGTAAAAAGTAAAGTTCCCTCCTGACTGTCTGTAGCTGCCACCTACTTCCTCTTCTTGGTGGCGAACCATTGTTATCAGCTCCCACTTCTTCCTTTAATGGGTAGAATATAGTACTTTTTTTTGTTTGTTTGAAAGAGGTGTAAACTATTAACACATTAAATACTGTTAGAACAAAAATGCTTAGTAGTTAAGTATCTTTGTTTACTGCCACATTTCTGTCTCTTGACTTTTCCTTTGAGTTCCATGTTTTATATTTATCTCTACTAGACAGCATCATGGATTTAAAAATCAACCTAATCGAGGTTTCTTTTTCCCTTTTGCCTGGGTGCCAAGTTTTTTTGTTTTTATTTTGCTTTTGAGACAGATTATCACTCTGTTGTTCAGGCTGGCCATGAACTTGCTGTGTATCCTAGGCTTCCCTTGAACTGAAGGCACTCCTGCCTCTGCCCCGAATGCTGGGGTTACAGGCCTGCAGCCACCTAGTCTTCTGCATTACATGTTGCACCGTTACCTGGTTGCTCAAGCCTCTAACCTTGGGATCATTCTTTTTCTCATGCATATCTGAATAGCAAATTATTTATTTAAGCTTTTGCTATATGATCTGGTGAACTTGCCACATAGCCTTGGCTGGCCTAGAGCTTGTCCCGGTCCACCCCCCTCAGCCTCCTGACTATGGGGAGGACAGGCCTGCCATACCACGGCCAGTAGTAGAAGTTAATTTAAAATGTGTCTGCTTCACTGCCATCACGTTGGGGCCAACCAGTTATATTCTCTTTTCCCCGGAGTGCAGCATCAGACTCCCAAGGCTCTCGAATCTGCTCTCTCTGTGTGGGTAGAGGACTACAGAAGGGTAAGAAAACGACTTTGTGTCACGCTGATTCTGCCTGAGACCCAGTTAGGCCATCTTCATTTGAGAAGGAACCCCTGGCCCTGACTGTGGAACCCTATAGACAGACTTGCCAACTTCTCTGACCTAATCTTGCACGCATCTCCCCCTTCCTCTGTCTTGGCCGTGCTTGTTTACTGTCAGTTCCTTGAATGCCAGCTTATTTTTGGCCTCTGTCTGCAGTGCTTTTCATTCTTAGATTTCTTGGCTTCCATTTACCTCTTAGATCTCTGTAGAAAGAGTTTCGACTAAAGTATCAGAAGTCTGTCTCCCTTGATTACTTTCAGCTTCAGCCTTTTGTTTACGTTCTGATCACTTACCGCCCTCTATTTTGTCTCATATTTATATTTCTCTTACTCTCTGAGTATAAGCTTCGCGCACAGGAATTATTTTTAGCTTGGTGATGGTCAGATCTCTAGTGTTCTCAACCAATCCGAGTAAATAGTAATGTTCGGGTAATATTTGAGTGAAAATGAATGACTCAATTCTGGATAAGATGAAAGAAATATGGGACTTATAAACATCTGTCCTGGCTTTACATAATAAAAGAGTATTCTAGAACCAAATTAACTGTACTGTGAACATTTTAATGACAGTATACGATACACGTGGAAGTTATATTGATGAATAATAGGTGTTCTGTTGTGGAAACCAGTGTCTTGCTTATTAGAACGGGGTCTGCAGACATGTAATTAAAAGGCACCATAGTAACTGCTTTAAGCTTGTGGGCCTCACCACTTTGTCTGGGTCCAGCCATGAGCTGTTCACCAGTGATCTCCATGTGGGAGTGTGCCAGGGAAGCTGTATTACCGTCTGTGCCCACCACTGCCTTTAGAGACAGATGGCAGGAGCGAGCCTGCACCTCACTGCAAGCCACTTCCTTCTGCTCTGTTAGGATCGTGTGTACTCATTAACAGTGGGAAAAACGAGAGCTATTTCTGGTAACTTATTTCAAAGACAGAAGTTAGTACTGACCCTGGGTGCTGGGTCTTGGGGCAAAACAAGGGACCCCTGTCTGGTGGCCTTTGTAAAAAATACTTTTGTCTGCTTCTTTTGAGACAGAATCTTGCTGTGTGGTTTAGACCAGCCTTGAACTCACTATACAGCCCAGGCTGCCCTCCAACTGTGGCGATCCTCCTATGTCAGGCTTTCAAGCCAGAATGTGCTTTTTGCAACATTCTGAGGTCTTTAATTTTGTTTTTTGTACTGGGGGTCGAACTCGGGGTCTTGTGCTTGTGAGACAGGCGCTGGAAGCACTGAGCGAAATCACCAGCAGGTCTTCAGTTTCTGTGCAGCAGCTGCTCTCTCTGCCGGGTGTTTTGATTCTCCTTTCGGGGTACTAGAATAGATCCTGCAGAGAAAGGGCATGAGGTAGAAGGGCTCCTGTTGAAGAATGATTGGCTTGTCCTTTCTGCTCTTAGACCTGGATAAGTCTTCATCCCACTGATGAGTGAATAGCCTTCATTGTGAGAGAATGAGCTTGTTTCTTTTTTTTCCCCTTTCCTTTTTTTTTTTTTTTTTTTTTTTTTTTGAGACAGGGTCTCGCTTTGTAGTTCAGGCTGGCTCTGAGCTCACTATGTAGCCCAGGTAAGCCTCGAACTCAGCAATCCTCCTGCTTCTGCCTCCCGAGTGCTAGGATTATAGGCATGAGCCACCACCACGTCTGGTGAGAATGAGTTTGTTTCTGAAGATACTGCTAAGAGTATCTTCAGGATGCAAGAGGCAGAAGATTTAACAGATAATACCTTCGTGCTTTCAGTGACAAAAACGTATTTTACTTTGTTAAATCTGAATATGGTGATATGCAGAAAATGTGCGCAACTAAGGAGAGTCTGTGGAAAGTTTGAACAAAATAGTCAATTTAAAAAAATGTAAAACTAGGGCTGGAGATACAGCTCAGTGGTTCCAGCGCCTGCCTTGCAAGCGCAAGGTCCTGAGTTCAATCCCAGGTAACCACATAGAATGCTGGGTGTGGTGACCCACGCCCACCAGCAATCAATACCACATACCACAGTGCAGGGCGTGGTGGCTCACGCCTGCCATCCCAGCACTCAGGAGGCAGAGACAGGAGGATTGCTGAGTTCGCAGTGCCTTGCCTGGGCTCCATAGTGAGCTCAGGGCCTGCCTGAATTACAGAGTGAGAACCTGTCTCAAAAAAAAGGTAAAACTAATCACAGAAATGCCTTCACAGACTAGGAAAATCGAGTGAGCGATGTGGAAAACCTACTTGAAAAGAAGTAGGCAGTAGAGAGTGAAATGAAAGGTAAAGGAGAGAGTCTTAGTGTGGAGTATCTTGGTGGCCATTTCCAGAGGGTGACATGGGCCACTAACAACCTGGAGGAAGATAGCACCCTTATCTGAAATTAGAGGTAATTCCAAAGATGGAGACATCACATGTATTTCAGGGAAAATAATGAAAAGGTGATTTATTTACTTTTTTTAATAAGATTTTTACATTAAATTTTGAAGTATTTCAAAACCACTGTAAAGTTGCAGCAGCCCAGTGAGTCCTTCACCAGTTTTCTTTATTTTTTATATTTGTTGGTTTTTTTTGAGACAGTCTCACTGTATAGCCCAGGCCACCCTTGAACTTGTGTCCATCTTCCTGCTTCAGCCTCACAAGTGCTAGGATCACAAGCGTGGACCACCACACCCATCTTGTACACAGACGTGCACACACACACCCACCACATTCATCTTTTAGCATTTATGGTCTCAAACAAGTACAGATTGCAGCTAGTCAGAAGAAAGTATACTCCTGGGTGGACACTAGACTTCTTTCTCATGACTTCCTAGGCAATGTGGTAGTTGTTTATATAGCACGTACATTAGGTTACTGTGAGGAATCTCGTGGTGACTTGAATTATACAAGAGGGTGTGTGTAGATTAATTTTTGGTGTGTTTGACTATCTTCGGTTTCCTGTCTGCAGGGGCCAGTTCTGAGAACAGTCAGCTGTGGAGACTGAGGAATGACTGTATAACTGTGGCTTACTTATTTCCTGAAACTTCTGAGAATAAGTTGAAAATGTCCTGTCACTGTACCCTAAACATGGCAACACTCTCCTCTGTAAACACAGTTAGATGACCAACTTCCCAATATTTAGTATTAATAGAACTGTGTTACTTAATACCCTGCCATTCAGGTTTTGCTAAAATCCTTCACAGTATCTGTGTTTATTTGGTCTAAGAATGAATCAAGAGTCATGCTTTGCATTTGTTTTTCTGTATGGGTTCAGTAAATTTTAAAATCAAATTTATTTTAAACTGATACATAAAATTGTACATATTAGTGGGGTCCAAGTGACATTTAAGAGATTCTTTATATCTTGGTGATAATTTAGAGTTAGTGAAGAATACTGCAGTATGTGACTAAGGAGCATGGATTGGAATCAATAGCACCAGTTTGGTCTCAGGCTGTCCAACATGACAGGACAGTTACTACAGCATCTTCAGACTATAGAGTTCTTGCCAGGTGTGGATTGTCAGAGTGATAATAACACTGCAGATAGGAGAGTCTCAGAAGTAGAGCAGTCAGTCTGCTGTTGTTCCTGAAGAACATTGTCCATGGAGATTTAGCTCAGTGGTTCTGGCGCCTGCCTAGCAAGTACAAGGTCCCTGGTTCAATCCCTGGTACCACATACAATTATACTGGGTATGGTGATTCACACCCACCAGCAATCAGTACTACATAACCACACTACTGGGAATGATGGCTCACGCCTGTAATCCCAGCACTCAGGATGCAGAGGCAGGAGGATTGCCAAGTTCGAGGCTTGCCTGGGCTACATAGTGATCTCAGGGCCAGCCTGAACTACAAAGCTGAGACCCTGTCTCAAAAACAAACCAAAAGAACATTGTCCACCTACCCTAATTAGGAGATGGAATTGAAGTGACCAGCTCGGGTAGGGAGGTGTGTCAGAAAGGGGGTGATGTTGTACTTCCAGCAAGTTAAATCTATTAATTACAGGTTATAATAGCAAGTTTCCAAAAATTTTTTGTCTCAGATGTTAACCATTTATTATATAAGGTGTAAGAAAATTTTATAGTCACTCATTAGTGGGAAAGGAAAGTGAGCATATGGAAAAAAAGGACTATTGATTTCCTTTTTTTGTTTTTTGAAAAGGAAATAAAATGATTGTTTTTTACTGTGTTTGATAAATATGGTTTCTAAATGCCTTTTTTTTTTTTTTTTTGAGACAGGGTGTCACTTTGTAGTTCAGGCTGGCCCTGAGCTTACTCTGTAGCTCAGGCAAGCCTCAAACTCAGCAATCCTCCTGTCTCTGCCTCCTGAGTGCTGGGATTACAGGCATGAGCCACCACGCCCAGCACTGTGGTATGTGGTATTGATGGCTGGTGGGTGTGAGTCACCGCACCTGTGGTTACCCGGGTTGAACTCAGGACCATTGCACTTGCGAGGCAGGCGCCAGAAACCACTGAGCTAAATCTCAGGCTCTCTAAATGCCTTTTTGAAAGTAGTGATTTGCTTCAAATTGTATTTGACATATCTAGCTACATTTCTGTTTTAGAAGAATAAAAGTAGTTCAAATAGTGTGTAGTTCAGTGGTAGCATGTGTGGCTGGTCCGTGTGAGGCCAGGGTTCAGCTCCCTATAACAGAAAGCCCTGCAGAAGGGAGAAAGAAAGCAGGCATACATGGAGAAAAGGAAGTCCTTGAGGACTGTAGCTTGGCAGTCCAGCACTGTGCTGGTAAAGGCCCTTGTATTATTCCTGATAGAAACAGCATAGGCGGCCCACAGGTAGTCAGATGCTGTGACAGACAGAGTCACGTGGGCCACCCGCAGCACTGGCCAGAGCTCTGACAGCGTTAGGCCTTTTCTAGTCAGATTTCTGGTCTGCTCTTGTGTGGAGCTTTATCCTTTCCTCCAGTGGAGCTCAGTGTTCATCAGTTTTTCATCCTCTGCTTGTTACTTTGTGCTATATAATTTTGCTGTGAGGGGCTGTTTTATCACTGGGTGTTTACCAGCATCCCTGGCTTTGGCCTTCCAGTCCACTGATGCTCTCGCCTCCCAGTTTGGAGAATGCAGTGTTTCCACAGCCCTTGCCACCTATGCCTGGGAGACATGTTGCTCGTGGCCAGAGGCACCTGTCAATGTGGTCAGAACATGTGGCCTGAGCCAGACCTTCAGGGTCCCAGACCTTCAGGGTCCTGGGGTTCCAGTGGCCCAAGACAGTCTTTCCCTCTGATTTAAGTGTCCTCCCTACCTGCCCCCTCCCCCAGGCCAGTTTAATAATAAAGCAGGTGGGAATCATGCCCTTCCCAGGTACTTTTTCTGGTTCCCTATGAAACAGGTTGGGTTGATTCATGCCCCTCTTAGGTTCCTACACTTGAGGAAGTGGCATGGTACTAACAGAAAAGAATAAGCTAGTCTATGCACAGGCCCCAAAATAGTATCTGTGAAGCTTATTTGAAAAGGGATTTCACAGACACATCTGAAGAGGATTGGTTAAAAAAAAAAATGATTTTACCCAGGTCATTGGTAAAGTCTCAGTTGCAGGGTTAATTGCTGATAAAAGTGAGTTTGAGTTAGAAGTAACCTTAGAAAATGCTAGATGTAATTATATTTGGATAGAACATAGAATCATTAATGCTTATAAATTATATTTTTATGCTGTGACAGTATCGGGGAATATTAGAAGTAATACTGAACTAGGGTTCTTGCTTCCTGTGATGTGGCACAGAAAACTAGGAGCAGTCTTCAGAATCTGGCAAGAGTGCAGAGCTCTGTCTGAGGTTGGAGCTGTGCCAGTGCTGGGCAGAGATGGAATCCAAAGATAGCCTAGCGTTTTAGGTTCTTTTGCTTCACTGGCCAGCAAACCCAAGAGAAGTGGCTCAGAGGTGTTTTTGCCAGTTTCACTGAGTTAAAAGCCAAAAAAATCGCAAGTCAGAGCCCAGCAAAGTCTGGAGAGCTCATCCCCTCCTACTGACTGCTCTTTGGCCTGGAACTTGGAAGAGCTGCACCGTGAAATAAGCAAGAACTGAAAGTGAGGTTCCCTGCAGACTGAGTGCAGCTTTGTGTCCCTTCGGAGTCCCAGAAAGCAGCGCTAGTTCCTGGGTTAGGTGATCTGGAGCCTCAGGCTCCGGTGTGTATCAGATGCAAATGAAAATCTCTGAGGTATTTACTTTCTAGGTTTCATAATTTCTATTTTTTTTATTTTTTATTTTTTATTTTTATTTTTTTGAGACAGGGTCTCGCTTTATAGTTCAGGCTGGCCCTCAGCTCACTGTGTAGCCCAGGCAAGCCTCGAACTCAGCAATCCTCCTATCTCTGCCTCCCGAGTGCTGGGATTACAGGCGTGAGCCACCACGCCCGGCAAGGTTTCATAATTTCTATACAGACCTAAATAGTAAATGTGGTGTATGAAGATCGCTGGCTTTATGATGAAACTGGACTGTGAGAAAACTAGGAAGAAACATCAGAAAACAGACATACCTGCTCCCTTTATTTTAACTGTTGTTAGAGGGGAACTATAAATAACTACTAAATTTTGAGGAATATCAAACAGATTCCATATTTTAGTTGAGAATTGGATACTATAAGGATTGAGATCATAGACTTGAAAAAAGACTCAAATAGAAATTCTCAAATGGAAAAAAAATGCATAACAAGTGAAGAAGTAAATGGCTCAGCAGCCTTGGGGAAGACCTGGAAGCTTATCAGAGGAAAGTGTTTATATTGTATAATGAAGTGTGGGAGGGAAAGGAAGTTGTTTTTTTGTTTTGTTTTGTTTTTAAAGCAAGCATTAGAGAAGGAAAGAGAAATTCTTTATTCATTGAACCTCAGGAGAACAGATAAAGAATATTTGGAAAGAGAACTTCTGAGAATTTGCCAGAATTCATAGAGACAGTAACCTAGCAATTCAAGAAGTCTAACCTAGGCAGAATAGAGAAAGCAGTCCACACCAGAGTGATTTGGGTGAAAAGTGGAGTAAATTTTAAAAGCAGCCAGGAAAAAAGTCATTCCTCTGAAAAAGGCAGTGGAGAGACTTTGCACTTTTCAGCAACAAAAAGGATACTGTAACACCCTGAGGAATGTTGAAGAAGATACTCGGCAAGAATTAATATCTAGTACAAGAATCTTTAAAGTTGCATGGACTACAGAAACATGAAAAACTATTACTGAATCATTGAAAGATATGTTTCTAGTGGAAGGAAAGTGATTCTGGGGAAGGTAAGAACATAGGAAGGAGTGAGTAGTCACAGAAATGGTAAACCTAAATGAGGATTGCTTTTTTTTTTTTTTTTTCCTTTTTGAGACAGGGTCTCGCTTTGTAGTTAAGGCTGGCTCTGAGCTCACTATGTAGTCCAGACAAACCTCGAACTCAGCAATCCTCCTGTCTCTGCCTCCCAAGTGCTGGGATTACAGGCGTGAGCCACCACGCCTGGGCACTATAGTATGTGGTATTGATTGCTGGTGGGCGTTGAGTCTCCAGGCCCAGGCATAGTATGTGGTTACCGGGGATCGAACTCAGGACCTTGCACTTGCGAGGCAGGCGCCAGAACCACTGAGCTAAGCCTCCGGCCCGAGGATTGCTTTTTAAGGCAAGGCCCAAAACTCAGTGGGACTAGATTTAGTAGCATGTAAGTTCAGAGTGAGGGAAGGAAGTTAATGTTTTCAGGTTAATGTTAATGTTCTCAGTAGGGATAAAGCAGCCCTGAACTTTGTTCTTAAGATGAATCAGTGTCACTCAGCCCTAGGGCAGTGTCAGTGCAAATACGGTGTAAACCATAGATGCTAATCGTACATTTTCTAGTAGCCATGGATAGGAAATGAATGCAGTTACTTCTAATAGTAACTGTAGTAACTGTTATTTCAAATAGTAACACACAGCTGTGCTGAGGATTGACTTCGCTCTGCAGGTGCTGTACCACTGAGCCACATCTTCAATTTGTAATTACTCAACTCTGTATCCGAAGCATTGTTAATTCAGCAAGATGAGCATAAAATACTGCTGAGATATCTTAACATTTTTATTTGTGTACTAAGTCTTCAGAGTCCCACTTGTGGCACATCTCAGTTTGGAAAGCAACATTTCAGCGATGGCCTTTAGTGTGCTACTGGGATTGAGCATAAATAAACCTGGTGCCCTCTGCCAAGTGAACCCTGAGCCACACCCAGGCCTGTGGGAGGCGCTCGGTAACCACAGCACTAAAAGACTAGGAAAATAAACAGTCTGTACCTTGTATCCAACACATATGAAGCAAAATGAAATAATAAAGAGTCTTAAGAGAGAGTTAAAGGTGTGACTAAGCGTAGGATAAGCAACACAAGCAGGATAGGTGTAATCCTCAGTGTATTATTAATTATAGAAGACTTGACTATAAGTTTTAGAGACACAAAAAAGTAACAAAAGTTGAAGGCTAAAGAATTGAAAATTACATTGTGTGCAAGTAATCAAAAAATACATTTGTATTAATATAGTAATGTGTATTAAATCATGGAAAAAACTGCTTGGTATGGTAATGCACACCTGTAATTCCAGCTAGGGGAGGCTGAGGCTGGAGGATTCATTCCCTACATGTTTAAGCCAGATGGGACTACAAAGTGAGACCTTGCCTTAAAAGCAGAACAAAACAAAACTGAGATAAAGGTGGATGCCTTCTAGTGTAAAGGAGTTAAAATACAAAAATTCTAAATTTCTTTCTTTTGCCAGGATGGGGGGAAGTACTAGAAATTGAACTTAGGACCTGTGCTTATGAGAAAGATGCAGTGTCCCTGATCTAAATCTCTGGCCCAAGATTTCAAATTTGCACTTAACAGCATGGGTTTAAGATAAATGAAAATTGCTAAAATTATAGAAATGTAGGGAACAGGAAAGGGAACATTGCAGGAACCTCTGCAGTAACTCCTAGTCTCCTGTGAGCCAAGACAGCACAAGGTGAATTAATGTATGGACAGAAAGATAAGAGGCTGATCTTTGGGCAGCAAAGAAGAAAGACCCTGCCACACCTTTATTTAGTCCCTCAGAAATAACATATGTAATGGATGGGAGAAGGCTTTAATAAATTTAGAACAATGAGGAACTGCGTAGATGAAGATTTTGTTCCTCTCTAGATGTCTTCAGTGGGGGTAATCCTACCCTGGACCAGTGAGGTTTTAGCTGTGATTAGAAGTGAAAACATTTATGTCTGTATATGCCATAGGTGGCCTGTAGGCAGGAAAAGTAGGCCTAATCATATGTAATTGTGAAATGATTTTCCCCCAAAATTATGTATAATTGCTCCCAAGAAAACACAGAAATCCCCAGCCATAGTGGCTCATTTTAACATTGTTTTTATAGCAAAAGCTACCACCACTTAAAATGAAAATTAATAAGAATGTAACAGATGAACTAGATATAGCAGGTTTACATGAAATGTGTGTGGTAACAGGACAATTCCAAGTGTTGTTGTTAGGGGTGGCAAGGGAATAGATTCAATACAACACACATGACTTGTAGGGTTTTTCTGTAATCACCAGAAAGTCAAATACAGAGGAATTCAAGAGATCTGTCTGTCCACACACTAGAGACTCGAAGAATCCAGCCCAAGGACTGGATCCTGTATCAAGGATCTGTGCCAGGAAGAACCCTAAATTTTAACCCAGATTATCAGCTTTAGGGAGGGAGATTCTGAGTCAAGGTTAAAAAAAAAAAAAAAAAGGTTAGGGGTGTTGAAGTCCTGGGTTCTATCCCCAGTTTCACAAAAACAAAAGTCAGTTTGTTTGCAGTTATCTAGTTAGGAAACACTTGGTCTTTGCAGCTCTTGAATGACTGCTGCATTTTAATTACCAGGATTCCAAACTTGTTGCTTTTAGGGTTGATTGTTGTATTTGTTAGTTCTTGTTTCTTCCTTCTCAAATGCTTCTTGGCAATGTTTTGTTTTGTTTTGAGACAGAATCTTGCTGGCCTTGACTCGCTAGCCTGCCCCTCAGGCTTCCAAGTGCTGGGATGAACAGGCATGTACCATGATGCCCAGCTGCCTTGGCTGTATTTTTTGGATGTCAGATGCTCTATATGAAGTGTTTGCTACAGGTCAATAAAGAAAATTCGTGTCTTCCGGGGTTTACAGGCCATGAGGGAGACATGTTTATAGACAACAGAAAGTAGGTTAGGGTGAAATGCTGCAATAAATAAAGAGGGCATTAGGATCAGAACTGAGGGTCATCTGATTGACTAAGATCAAGCAAGAATATGCCAAAAGTTGATGTTTGAATTGAACCTTAAGAGGAAGGTGGAGAAGAAACATTTAGGAAAGGTTAGCAGTATCTAAAAAGTGGGAATCTGGCTTATTGGAGAATTTATTCTATTTAAATGAGGAATCAGAAGAGAAAAATGGAAGAAAGGAAGAAAACAGTTTTCTCGCTTTTTATACTGTGTTAAAGATGAAAAATGGAGTACAGATTTCTCACATTTCAAATGGAAACATAGCTTGCAATTCTTTTTTTTTTTGTTTTTTTTTTTTTGAGACAGGGTCTCACTTTGTAGTTCAGGCTGGCCCTCAGCTCACTATGAAGCCCAGGCAAGCCACCGCGAACTCAGCAATCCTCCTGTCTCTGCCTCCCGAGTGCTGGGATTACAGGCGTGAGCCACCACGCCTGGCACTGTGGTATGTGGTATTGATTGCTGGTGGGTGTGAGTCACCATGCCCAGCATTCTATATGGTTACCGGGATCGAACTCAGGACCTTGCGCTTATGGGGCAGGCGCCGGAACCACTGAGCTAAATCTCTGGCCCTGCAATTCTTGTTTAAAACTTATTCCAGATAGCTCTAGAGCGGAGATTGAAAAGGGCAGAGCAAGAGGCAGGAGGGTTGCCAGGTTGTTGGTGCAGGTAAACGGTAAGAAGATGGCAGAGACGGCTTTGCGTGTTGAGAGGAGGAACAGCATTGTGCAAACATGAGCTTTGGATGTAGGAATCTTTGTTTCTGGCTCTGATTGTGGATAAGTTTTGTTTAACTTTTTGCATTACATTTTTGTATGGTAAATTATCACAGAATATGAATGCAATCTTGGAAAGTTGAGTTTGCTTTTGGGTGTGTGCGTTGGGTTTCTAGACTGGTCCTACAGTGACCTAGGTTGGCCTTTACTCTGTGTAGCCTCAGGATCCTTCTGCCCAAGCCTTCTGAGGGTGGGCATTGCAGCAGGTATCCCTGAGCCTGCCTTGTAAAGGAGGAAGTAAACCTTTTTCTGGGCAGTCAGATTGGGAATTGATACTTATCCATGCTGATCTTTTTCCTCTTTCTATTAAGCTGAGGTCTTGAAGGCATAGAATAGTTTTCCTCAGGTGACCCACAGATGGTGCCTGATTTGTTATGAGTGGAAGATTGTGTTTAAAATTGTTCGTATGTTCACCTAGTGTTTGAATGGAACATGTTGATCTGTAGTGTAAAACTGCGCTTTACTAAGTTGTTGATTTAAAAAATTCAACTGAGGGATATGGGTAAAAATGGTAACTTGTGTCATATACTGGTATAAATTCCCCAATGCTGAATGTGATTGTGAGCTGTATATAAAATGTACCAATAAAGAATTCAATTTAAAAAATTCAACTGAGAATTGGGGTCAGTCCATAATCTTATAATTTTTTTTCATATCCAGTTATTTCATTGGTACATTTTAGATGTACATAAGGATAGCAGTCATCATAGGGAATTTTTACCTGTATGTGAAGAAAAGGAAATAGAGAAATTGCTGACATGGAGTTTCTTTAGGGTCTTTGGGAAATAGGTGATTGGTTCCAGCAGAAGCACCAAAGGAAATGAGTCAATGAGCTTCACATAGAAAAATACCTTGAATGAAAATGTTTTCTTCGGTATTCCATAATAAGCTTGTAATTAACCATGCTTTTCTAGAACAAAAAATACTTTGATCTACCTTGTCATTCTTATTCTCACCCAGGTAAGTTTTATGAACATAATGTTATAGAACTTTAAGGAGATAAATAAAGCTTAATAAAGAACTTGAAATTTTGGGAGAAGTGAGGTTTGCCTTTTTAAAACATAGCTTATATCAATAATTAGGCAACTATTAAGATTCATTTCTTAAGTAACACTGTGAGCAATTTTTCTCTTTTCTGGAGACATTTTTCAGTGCACAGTTATTAGCAACTTGTATTATTGTTGTTTCCATATTTCAACTAGGAAGAGTTCTAAAATATGAAAACTCAGAAGTTCCCTACAGGTGTAGTCACCAGTGAAGAGGTACTTTTTTTTTTTTTTTTTTTTGGCGGTACTGGGGTTGAACTCGGGCCCTTGTGCGTCCAAGGTTGGCGCGGTACCACTTGAGCTAAATCCAGCCCCAAAAGTGTGTACTTCTGATTCAGAGGTGTGAAAAATATAATGTGAAGTGTATCCTGAAGCCTTTTTTGTGTGTCCCTAAAAGTTAAGCGCGAGAGGTTTACAGTCATTCAGGGTTTTATTTTTTTAACCTGACCTTTTCTTTTTAAATTTAGTGAATTCATCTGTTTTGTCTAAATTTTGCCCAGAATGGCCTCTTGCACTGATTGCCAACAAGTCTCATTTCTTTCTACCTTTAGGGAGCAAGTGTGTGTGTGTGGCTGGGCACAGTGGTGCTTGCTTGTGATCCCAGCTCCTCTGAGGCTGAGGCAGGAGGATAGCAGTTTGAGGCCAGCCTAGGTAATTTAAGTGAGCATTTTTTTTCACAGAATGAAAAGGTGGGCCAGGGGTGTGGCTCAGCAGCACTGCACAGCCTGCCAAGCTCAAGGTCCTGAGTCTGATCTCTCCTACTGCAAAAAAAAAAAAAAAAAAGAGACCAAAAAGGGTAGGAATTATAGCTCAGTGGTGAAAGACCCTGGGGCTTGATTCCCCAGTGTGGCTAGCAAGCTGAAGGGTGTGTGTCCCCCACTTTGCAAGGCTTAGTCAAGGTAAGATTTTCCTCTCTTCTATTGGAGGAGATCCTGTACATAGTTGTTAGAAAAAGTAGTTAAGCCTGTTTCATTCTGCATACTACCCCTTTGTAATGATGAGTGCATAATTCTTTATAAGGTGAATTCTGCCAAACTGCTGATAGCAGGATTAATATGCATACATTACATTGAAGTTATTTTCAGTAATTGGTTTCTTCCCTTCTTTGTAATGGAGAGCGTGTAGGCTGTGTGGCGTGGGGCGCCACTTTCAGGCCGCTCTGGGCCGGCAGACTCCACAGCAGGGTTTCGCGTCTTCCCTGTCTCCTGCTTGTCTTTCCCCATGGTCCCTGAGCCTGTCTGTGACCTGGGGAGTGGTGGGAGGTCAGGCAGGAGGAGCCTAAAGATGGGGCAGTGGTGCCCAAAGGGTCAGGGTGGGGCTGTCAGGGTGGGGCTGGCGGACAGGGCCTAGCAGAGAGCAGTGGCCAATAACCTGTGGGCCACGAGTGGCACAGTGGTGACCAAAAGGGCTCTGGCAAGGCGTGGGCATTGTGGAAAGAAGGGCACTCTGGCGGGGGAGCCATGCTGGCTTTGCTCTGTTCCGGCAGAGCCATCAGGGCCCTGCTTCTCCCTTTCTCTCCTGTCCCACCCCTCTTCCTTAGTGTTTCTCCTCTGCTTTGTCCTTCTCCTTTCTTTCCTGTAGCCTGTAGTCAGCACTGATAGTGCTTTTGTTCCTCCACATTTTTCATTTTCTTTTTCTCTTTTTGAGACAGGGTCTTGCTATGTAGCTGAGGCTGGCTTGAACTCTTGGTGGCCCTGCCTCAGCCTCCCGAGTGCTGGGCTTACTCATTCTTTTAGGCTTATTTCAGTGTAGTGCATTCCTTTCTATTTCCCTTTGCTTTGGCACAGTGAGGAGCTGTGTCCCGTGCTCTGTTGTCCTGCTGTGCCTCTTCTATTAATGGTATTGTGCATTTCCATGTCAGTTTTGAAGAATTCTAAATACCTTGAACCTGGGAGTGGGTCTTCATGACGACCATCCCCGAGGCTCAGTAGTTATTTAAATTGTTTGCCAGAGGAACCAACAAGTGTGTGGGAAATGAGCAGCCCAGAGCGCCTGAAGGCGGAGCTGTCACTGGTGGGTGCGTGGCATCCAGGTTCAGGCACCTGGGCTCCTGGCTTGGAATTTGACAGGGAGGTTTCTGAAGGGTCTGAAACTACTTTTAAGTAAACATTTTTATGTTGTTACACCTTCTAATTAAATTTCTTTTGTTTAATTTTAGGAAATACTCCTTTACATCTTGCTGTGATGTTAGGAAATAAAGGTTAGTATTTTCTTTTTTATGTTTAATTTCACGCTTGTGTTTAACTTCATATAATTGAGCATGGGCAGTAGTATATTAAAATTAATATTTTCCATAGTCTATTTTTTTAAGAGAAGAAATCTTTTATTACCCTTCATGTCACTTAAAATTTTTTTTCCTTACTTGGTTTTTTATCAAACATATTTATAATTTTCGAAGATTTATTTCCAAATATTAACTTTTATCAACTATAAGACTTGTAATATGAGAATTTTGTAAAATTTAAAAACATGTAACAGCCGGGTGTGGTGGCTCACGCCTGTAATCCCAGCACTTGGGAGGCAGAGACAGGAGGATTGCTGAGTTCGATGTTTGCCTGGGCTACATAGTGAGCTCAGGGCCAGCCTGAACTACAAAGTGAGACCCTGTCTCAAAATTAAAAAAAAAAAATTAAAAAAAAAAAAACATGTAACATTTGTTGTTTCTCAACACATTAATTGAGCTCTTTGTATTGTAAATAAATTGCAAAAACATGATACTTGCATATTGTTGAAACTAAAAAAATGTTCACAGGTAGGTGGTTTAAAAGATCTACTTTTGAGCCCATGTGGTGATGCATACCAGTAATTCCAGTACCCAGGAGACTGAGGCAGGAGTATTGCTGTGAGTTCGAGGCCAGCCTGAACTGCATATTGAGACCCTGTTTCAAAAAATCAATAACAATAAAGAAGTTTCTATTGTATGTTCTTCTTATTTGTAATGTAGGTTCAGTTACCTGGATTTCTAGTTACCCTTCACTGTTCACAGTGAAGATTTTAGACAGGTGATTGGAAACTTTCTGAGTACTAGGTTGTAAAATTTCAAATGTTCAATAAGAATTTTTTAGAGTCATTCCTGTATTTTTAAATGGGGTAATGAATTTAACATCATTCTGATGACCCAAAAGTGTCCTTATGAATGTCTCTTCCTGTCATGGCATATCTCACCTGTTTGCAGAGAGTTTGATCTGACCACACTAGCCCTGAAGTGTTAATTAGAACATGCTGTTTTGAAAAATGACTGTATTTTAAGTTCACATGCTTCAGTGGAGTTCAGGGGCTGCACAGACTTCTCTTCTGCTTTGGTTCTGTCTGGCTAACTGCAACTCAGACCTGTCTCCCACAGTGCCGTCTCCCCTGTCTCTTCCTTCTTCCCTCCCTCTCCTCTTCCTCTGCCTCTCTTCCTCTCCCCTCCTCTGGCCTCGAACTCAGGGCAATCCCTCTGCCTCAGCTTCCCAAGGGTTAGGAGTACAGGTGTGTGGCATGAGAGGCCTTATCATTCATTTTAATTTACCAAATAACTATTTTACATAAATTTGATTTTTTAAAAACTGTTTCTCTCTTGACAAAAGTTGGCCATATTGCCTGGATATTTTTAACTATGTATTTATTTATACTTATGTAAGAAAGATTTCATAAATCTGTAGGAACTATAGTAAAAAATCTTTAACTCTTATTTTTTCAAGTTAGGAATATAAGAGATGGCTTCTTTAAATCAGTTCCTCCAGCTTTTACTTCATTCTTAGTCTTTGGCACAGTTTATTTTTTCCTTAAAATGAGTCTAGAATTAGTATGATTCTCAGTCTCATCAAAATCTCTTGGATTGGGCCAGAGGGTTAGCTCAGTGGTTCCGATGCCTGCCTTGCAAGCGCAAGGTCCTGAGTTTGATCCCCGGTAACCACATATAATGCTGGGCATGGAGATTCACACCCACCAGCAATCAATACCACATACCACAGTGCTGGGTGTAGTGGCTCACGCCTGTAATACCAGCACTCAAAAAAAAAAAAAGTCTCTGTGGATACCTTGTTATGTTTGCAGCCATCCACTCAGTATCTGGTTACCTGTCCAGTTCTTGGTTATGTGTGTGTGATTTTTTTATTGTTCATAAGTTGAGTTTGTCCCTGACCCTGAAGTCTGCTTCTTTCTGACATGTTCATTAAGCCTCAGTGTCTGGCTGTGAAGCTGCCTCTTTTTCTTATTATTCATCTTTAACACTGTTGAGAGTAGACATTGGCTGGATCCAGTTTCCTCTTTGTTGTGTGTAAGACCATGTGCCAGGTATTGGTGTAGCTGTGATGATCTGATTTTTCTTTCTTTTTCTTTTTGTTGTTTTGAGACAGGGTCTCACTTTGTAGCTCACTCTGGCCCTGAGCTCACTATGTAGCCCAGGCAAGCCTCGAACTCAGCAGTCCTCCTGATTCTGTCTCCCAAGTGCTGAGATGACAGGCGTGAGCCACCACGCCCAGCACTTTGATGTGTGGTACTCGGGATCGAACTCATAATCTTGTGCTTGCCAGGCAGACGCCGGAACCACTGAGCTAAATCCTTGGCCATGATCTGATTTTTCTAGTGGCTCATGTTTCCTGTACTTTTTTCTTTCTTATGCCAAGTGAGAAAGAACACCTGCTTGTGAGAGGCTGGCAAGTTGGGAAGTATAGTTGGCATGTCTGGCATAATCCATGAATCTTGCAGCTGGAGTGTTTTGTGTGATACAGTACTCTTATAGATTCTACCTTTTAATATTTTTAAATATAAACATTTTGCTAATGGGTCTTTGGTTATTAGTGTACTCATGTTGAAACAATTGAAATAACAGTGTAATGAAAGAAGAGCTTTTTTCTCTCCTTTTTCTGTTGAGAACAACCGTGATGGTCTGGAATACCCTCTTACCTGACTGTTCTCTTTAGGAAGCATAGGTGGTCATCTCTGAAACAGAACTCCGACACCTAGGAATTTGCTGTATTTTCCTTTTCCTTCAAAAGTCTGTTATAAGACAGTCCTGGAAGTCTTCAGGTGCCTTCCGTGCTTCCTTCCCTTAGAATCTTTATGCGACAGAGACACACACACACACACACACAATAACTCTGACACATAACTTTTTACCTAATGGCCTTCACATGGGTAGAAAAACAGCCTCAGTGGGTTATTACATGGGATGCTTAGGACAGTAACCTTCCAGTGTCATTACCTATTAAGTAGCCCTTGCATGATTGTGCAGTGAACTCATCTCCCTCCGTCTGTCTGTCTCTGCCTCTGCAGTACGGGATTGAGCCCAGAGCCCTTGCACTGACCCGCATCCCAGACCATTGTAATTTCTGTTGTACTTTGAGATGGGCTCTCGTTAGCCCGCCAAGTCGCCCGGGTTGTACTTGAACTTGGGCTCCATCTGGAGCCCCACGGAGTGGCGGGCTGACTCAGCTGGGCCGCACATGGCCAGCAGGCTCTTCCTTTCATCTTCTGGACTTCTGATTTTTAGTGTTTATGTCGCTGAAATGAGCACTAGTGGTGCTTTATTTGAAGTTATCACAACCTATAGAATAGATTCTGATTATTTGGGAAACTGCCTTGGTCCTTATAAGTAGAGTTTTATCCTTTTGACATGTGGTTTCAACTAAAGATTACAAAATTCAAGAAATGAGTTATGAAAACATTGCCGACCTTTTCTGACATGAACGATGAGTTGCCCTTTGGTGTCACAGATACCCAGATCCTCGTGCGTTTCGCAGGTTGTGGGTACTGGGCTGTAGCCTGTCCTGGAGGTCAGTGGGTTACCTTTTGGAGTGTTGGGGCATGCGCAGAGCAGTGTCGGAGATGGTCATTAGAGCGGAGAGATCCAGATTACAGACTGCTTCTAAATCTGAACTGAACTAGATCTGAAGCAACGTAACTTCACTGCATAGAAAGTTTAAAATGACTCAGCGCTGTATTTCACAGCCCACTGTCTGGGGTTTGTCTTGCTGAACCCGGGCGCGGTGCTCTGTGGAGAGAGAGTCTCAATGCTGTGTGGTGCTGACACCCTCGTCCTTTTGCCTCTGCAGAATGTGCCCACCTGCTTCTGGCTCACAATGCTCCAGTCAAGGTGAAAAACGCTCAGGGATGGAGCCCTCTGGCGGAAGCCATCAGCTATGGAGACAGACAGATGAGTAAGCGCTGCCAGTGGGGGGCGCCCCCTCCGAGACAGGTGCCCTTCAGTTCATGCCCGCGCTTTTGGAGCCTTTGCAGCTGCCATAAACTGACCGGCGAATTCTGACTGAGGAATTTGAACATGGAGTAGTATGCGGGAAGAGTTGAATCAGGTTTAGAAAGACATTGTCCGTTTTTCTTGTTTTGCAGCATTCTACCTATTTCATGATTGATCAGTTTTGATTTTTTGTGTAGTTCAGGCTGGCCTTGAGCTCACGGTGATCCTCCTGCTTCAGCCTCCAGAGTGTTAGAATTATAGATACGTGCCATCATGTCTGGCTAGTTTAAATTTTGAAAAACTGTTGGGTGTGATAGCTCATTCCTATAATCCTAGCCTCCTTCCTTCCTTCTTCCCTCCCTCCCTCCCTCCCTCCCTCCC
>PVIC010011705.1:0-40911 GCA_004025085.1 Thryonomys swinderianus | reverse complement strand
CTCTCTCTCTCTCTCTCTCTCTCTCTCTCCCTCTCTCTCTCTGGTTCACCTTGTAACACCTTGTAAGTTAGAAGCAAGTGCTTGACAAAGAATAAGATAATGCATTCAACAAAAGCTTTGTGTACTAAATATAGATTCAGAGTTTAAAGAGCTTTTTTTCTTTTATGAGTGTTGGCAGGTGTTTTACTGTGAAACAGGTCTCAGGAAGTAATGAGGACATGTTCTATTCTGAGATAAAAGCTATATCTGATATGTAGAAATGACATGTAATACATGCTCTTACAGTTAATGAAATCAGGGTACCCCTCGGATTTTAAGTTGGGGGGTAACTTCTTCCACATTTCCATGTACAAATTTTGAGCATAAACTGACAGGGGAATCTATTGCCAGTCAATCTGAATCACTAGTTGGTGCCCCTCCCTTCTTTTTTTGGACTCCTGAAGTTTTAATGTGAAAAAAGTTAGAAAAATGATTAAATTTTAGAGACTACAATTTCTTCTCCTTCCCCACTACTTACATGACAGGGTGGCAATTAATTATCCAGTGAGAAACATTTATAAACCTTAGCTTACAACTGATAACAAATGATTTTAAAAACATATAATGAGGAATTTCTGTTTATGCCCCTTCGAAAGTACTGCCAGTGTGACAGTACGGTGTTAATCATCTCTAAAAAGGGAAATTTTACAACTTCAAATGCACCCAATTTCCAAAGCACTGATTATATGTGCTAATTGTCTTTTGCTTGTTGATTCAATCCCTTAACAAGGAAGATTCTTAGCATGTTTCTATTTCCCCCTTTACTTTCTTCAGGCAGAAATTCCCTTCAGGGAGCTTCCCTGACAAAACCATGCAGTAGAAGCTTTCCGAGCCCAGGCGGGGTAACATTTGGAGATGACATGATTGCAGCTGATTGTTTGTGGGACTTGGAAAGTCTCTAACATCTTTAAGGGAAATCCTTTCACTTGTAGTCTATCAAAAAAAAATTTGTAGTTTTCTCTAAGGATAGTCTTCCTTTGGGGTATCACAAAGAAATATTTCTGAGGCAACCTTGCACCAGCTTCCATCTTTTTATTTTTGATTAAAATAACCTCCCATCTGGTCACCAAAATATAATGTGTAGCTACCAGGCCTTCCCCAGTGAGGACGTGTGTCCTTCGACTCAAGATTACTTGAGACCTCTTCTGGTGGCAAGCAAGAAATGACAAACTAACTTTGTCCCCCTAAAACCCGGCTGATGTGAAAGAATTGATAACTCTAATAAACAGGCATAAATCATCCCAAGAGTAGCTTGCTTCTGAAGAGTTAATTTTAAAGAGTAAATGGCCTTAAGCACATTCAGTGTAGTTTTTTTTTTGTAATTCTTTTTCTATTTGAATCTCTCTTGGTATATAATATATACACATCATGATCACACATGAGATTGAGAATTTGTAACAGCATATGACACAGTTTAATTCTCATTTTTCCCATCCCCCACCCACCCTACAATTCTATCCCCCTATATACATGAGCTTTGTTTCCCTTTCTTTATTACCAACATATTTATTCTTCCCCTTATTACAGAATTATTATTCTATATATTTTGACATCTACTAATCAAAGGCTTTGAGCCTCCAGTGACTCCATCCCATTATGCCTGAAATCTTCAGTTCTATATCAAAATTCTATTCATTGTCTTATTGTTTCATGTTTACAACAAGGCCATGTTGGTAGTCAAATTTATTTTCAATAATCTGTTAAGTAGACTTTTGATAAATTTTTCCCTGTAAGGATATAGTCTGGCTAGCTGAGTCACTGTAGGATTGTACAGTGTCACAAGGGCACACATGCCTATCCACATGCATCCATACCTCTGACCCTTCAGATCTAAGAAAATAAAGATTTGTGTTTCCGGACTGGAGGGTTAGCTCAGTGGTTCCAGTGCCCGCCTTGCAAGTGCAAGGTCCTGAGTTCGATCCCGGTAACCACATACAGTGCTGGGTGTAGAGACTCACGCCCACCAGCAATCAATACCACATACCACAGAGCCAGGCGTGGTGGCTCACGCCTGTCATCCCAGCACTCAGGAGGCAGAGACAGGAGGATTGCTGAGTTCGAGGCTTGCCTGGGCTACATAGTGAGCTCAGGGCCAGCCTGAACTACAACGCGAGACCCTGTCTCAAAAAAAAAAAAAAAAGATTTGTGTTTCTATTTATTAGATAAAAGCCATGTCTGTCTTATTCTCATCACTGATTTGGAAAAATGACAGTGAACAATTAAATGATAGCTTAGAAAATCTCACCCACTCATAATCTGTGACACAACTTGTTCTCAGTTTCCATGTTGGTTGGTAAATCCTTAACCTAGACTGGGTTTTGTGAGTGTTGTGGCAATGGGGGATTTTTATGAGATTTGTGCTCACTGGAAGTCTGATAAAAAAAAAAAAAGGTGACTAGAGTCACGTGGGATGGATCAACATAAAGAAATTAGAGGGGGGCCTGAAGAATGCAAGTGGTGGCACAAAGCCAGCCAAGTTCATATATTGTCAAATCTCAATGGACCAGAAATTAATCTTTAAGCAGGCAATGTATTACACCCTGGGAAAAGTGACAGATGAAAAGATTGAGACAACTTTCTCAAGTGGATGCCAGTCAGCCAGGTTTAGAACTTTGACTCCTTTGAAGGAGCTAATATTAATGAATACTTTGCCAATATCTGGTAACTTCCTTGTTCTTCTACCCCTTTGGAGGTCTGTATTAACCTGCTTTGCTGATCATTTTGCTATGACGGAAATTCACGAGAGGGCCAAATTAAAGTAAAAGCCTTCTTTTGGTCCTGTTTTAGTGTCAATCCATGATCACCAGCTGGCCCCACGGCTGTGGCCCGGTGGCAAAGTAGACATGACAGGAGTGTGTGGACCATCCCACAGCAGACCATCAGGCCGTGTGTGGGAGAGCACAGCTGCTCACCTTAAGGCGGCCAGGAGGAAAAAGGGAGGGAGAGAAGGTTGGGGAGAGAGAGGGAGGGAGGGGGCACGCCATGGACAAAATACACCCCTTGCACCTACAGGGACCTACTTCTTCCAGCCAGTCCCCACCTCCTAGAGCTTCCATCACCTGCCAATGGTCTGTTAAGCTGTGGATACAGCAGTGGGTCCATCTACTCATGAAGTCAGAGTCCTCACGACCCAGTGACGTTCCGAGGCCCTGCCTCCAAGTCCCACTGCGCTGGGAGACAACCCAGCCGCGTGTGAGACCTGGGAGGACAGCTTGGATGGAAGCCACAACAAAAGCCGGACTATCTTGCCTTTTTACATTTTAGTCAAGAAGAATGGAGCCTTGAACTGGAGAGGAAAATATCCCCGAGGTCCCCTCCTCGTTTTGTTTTCTGTCTTCTCCTTGAAGCAGATAGAGTCTTACAGATGCTTGCTCTCTTCTTAGGCCCTGAAAAGAAGGATGTTTTCATTATCTTTCCAGTCTCTAGCTTCGGCTGCATTCTCTCTTTGTTTACCTTGCTGCTGCTCAGAAGGTAGGTCACACTTGCTTAGCATGCAGATACTACTCTTAACTGCCTTTGAAGCAACAGATTAAGGGAAAAGGAAATGAATACTGTACATGCAAAGAGGAGAATGCTTAGCGTCACTCCCTCAGCTAGTTGACCGTGCAGAAAAGTAATTGCCAAGTGATTTGGGGCCTGCGTTTTGCAAGCAGTACATTTAAGTACGTACATAAGCCTTTCTTAGCAAATGATCACAAACTCCGACTGTGTCACTTCTGTATTCTTCTCTAGTTTTTCCTTCATTTCTCCTCAGACACAGTTGTTAGGGTATAGAATTTTAACATGAATACTCAAACTCCATTTCTTGTACTCTCACTGAAGTGTGATTAAACTCAGAATGGAATGAGTTCTTTCCTGCCACGTAAGTCACAATGGAGGAGGGAAAAATACTTTCCATAGCACTTTACTTTTTCAAATCCCATGAGCATGCCCTTCATAAAAAGCAATATCCAAACTCTTCAGTTAGCATGCAAACAATGTCATCCATCTTACAAGCCATTTATATAAAATCTAAAATGCCAACAATCATGTCATTTAGTATCTGACATCTGCTTGATTTTATTCACAGCACACTATTGAGCTGTCCTCTGCAGACAAGGAAAACTCTAGACCATTACCTTAGATATTACAGTGAACAAAAAACATCACCTATGTGGCCTGTTGATGCAGATTCCTGGGCTCCGCTCCAGAAATGTGGTTTGTTGACAAGGTTCAACCCTGAGATGCTCTTAATGCTGCCAGCTCATTCTGAGGATCTCCTCACCAGGTACCTATAATAAAACAGAAATATGCATGTACACACACACACACACACACACACACACACAACCATGCACACATACAATCTGCTTTTATTTAGGGCAGGGGATTTGGTAGGTTCATTTCAGCATAGGTAGTAACACTTATCTTCTTTACAAGACATCTCAGCCTCCTTCAAGGAAATAGCAGAGAGAGTTAGAGGGCCATTAGTATAGGCCACTGAGAACATCCAGGACTTTAAAATCCCAAACAAAAGAGAAGCCATTAATGCAGACATCCATTCTGTGCTTACTAGGAACCGAGGATTGCTGACACATTAGTTTAGAAGGACCATTTAAAACCTCTAATCAATTGGTAATTATTAATATTTATTACTTCTCTGATGAAAACTTAGGCATATATTTACTTTCTAAAGGTTGGTAATAAAAGTAGATAAACTGATAAACAGTCTTTGAGGGAACATCCCCCGATTTAATTTGTTTCTCACTCCTCACTCTGTGTATGTTTATGTATTGCAGCTTTGCTATGGAAGGAAGTAAATTACCATCCCAATGCAACCCCTTTCTTATTTGAAGCTGCACAATTACATCATTAAGTTAATTATTCTAGCAATTAAAAAAGATCAGGTTGTTTGGGAACCGTTATTCAGAATGAATTGTTTCTCACGTCTCTACACATGGATCGGTTTGATGGGAGAGCAAGAAGTCAGTAGGTCAGTGCCATATTTCTTGTTGCATTTTCCTGTCAGTGGCTTTTACTCCTGCCCTTGAAAGGCTCAGAAGTACTGGATAAACCACATTATACCAGTTCTTATCTTTCTTATGGGTATTAGGGACAGATATTCTCATTAACTCTCAGCTTGTGAATTATGGGCCAGCCATTTACTGTACAGAATAAGAAATTGTAGGGCTGTGTGCGCACAGCTATTGGTTTCAAAAGTCCTGTCCAGTGCAGTCTAGTTATTTGTGGGCACCATTTTGGAGCTCCTGTGGATGAACTTATGAATCGAAAACAGACCTGGATTATGTTTATTGCCATTCACCTATTCTTAATTTCCCTTGAGTCTAATTTTAATACTATCATAGCCTCATTTTTTAAATTTCTAGAAACTTAGACAAATAGAAATCAATCCTAAGACTTTTGTGTTTTACATACACGCCTACCTTTTGGAACCAAGTGATTTTTAAGTGGATATTATATTTACTTGACATGAATAGTGATTTTATACATTGCTCGTAGCAATGTATAGAAAACTACAATGCAAAATAAAGAGTACTTCGCTTTCCTAGTTAGAATGAAAAAGAAGGACATAGTGGGAAAACCTAGGATATCCTTTGGCATTAGGAGGACTCAATAAGTAGATATTGAATTATAGGCTGATTCATGACTGGCTGGTAGCAATTGAAATTCCACGTGACCTGGAGACAGACCGGCTTTTATCAAGCTCGAGTCGCAGCCTGAGGCCTGTGGTCACCCTTTCCGAGGACTCTCTGCAGGCTGCCCACGGAAGGTCCTCCCGAGGAGGCTGCACACGCTTAATCAGGAGCTGTCTTGAAAAGGGTGGGAATGCACGAGCAGGGAGCAAGTCCCGCCGAGCCAGGGCTCTCTGCTGCGGCAAAGGGATGCACAGAAGGCAAGAGGCGCTTTTCAAAGAACTCCGAAAACCTCGACAAGCACTCCATGATGTAATCACGCCACTGTTCACAGAAACCTCACAGAGCAGACCGAAATGGCTGAGAAGGTAGGGGAAGCAGACCCTAAGGATCCCAGGCCCAAAATGAGAGAACGTGTGTACATTTTAGGGATGTCGTAATAAACAAACGTGCGTTGTTTCCGCATGCAAAGTGCCAGCCGTCCCGAGATTGGCAGCCCCTCCTGTTTCCCGGCAGGCGCTTATCCCCTCCCAGGCAGGCCGAGCGGGTTCTCAGAGGGCTGCTTTTGATACTCCTCATCACAGCCTGACGGAGCAAATTCTGGAAAAGATTAGGCATCAACTTGAAACAAGACTAACCCTAAGCACCATAGACTCTGTACATACATACATATATGCATACTGTGTGAGTGTTTTGTGAAGGAGGCCCTCTTCCCATTTTCCTTACCTTCCAGTTCTGACAAGGATGTGCAGAGACCATAAAATACTTACCATGAAATATCACAAATCCATGTGGATTATGACTGAGTGTATATTTTTGTACTTTCTTTGTTTCATTTTTACCCATCCGTGTTTGGTGAAGTCTATTTTGAATTTCGTAGTGTTTCAGCATCACTAAAGAAAAGCAAGGGAAGATACCTGGGTTCACGTATAGGCCAGAGTGTACAGAGGAACAGAAGTGTCGGAGCTTCTTGAAATCCAAGTGAGAAATGCCACAGAAGGACCAGTGACCCTGGGCAGGCCTCTTGGAAATAGTGATGTTTGGGCCGGTTACCTCTACCTCCTGCCCATCCTGAGCCTGAAGATTCCCTCTCTATAGCCAAGAAATTAGCCTTGTTTTGTCGTGTTTGTGTTACAGTTCATTCCCATGCATCTCAAGGACAAAGTCTCGATTCCAGTGCTGTTCTATGCTTCAAGGAGATCCAGTTAAAGAGAAGAAAAAAGAGAATGATATTGCATTAGGCAAAGGCAGGATATTCCCCCAGCACAAAAACTATGGTCATCAAGTACTGAGAATATTTCATTATAAACATATCTGTAGTAAATATAAGAGGAGAAATTTCAAAGATTCTGCTGTTGGGGATGTATGTGGAAAAACTATCCTAAGGGCACACAGCTGAGAAAGTAATCTGATATTTATTAAGCACCTTCTTTGAGCATCATGCTAGAAGTATTATGTGAATAGAGACTAACAGATATTAAGGATTGCACCCAAGTTATGTAAGTATATCAATGTTTACGAGTGGATATGTAAATGATATTGAATGAAAAGAACATCCCTGCAATTTCTTACACTCCTACCTAAAACATAAGGGCAGAATTGAATGCCATCTAGAGAAATTTAGAGTTTTTTCTATTGGAATTTAAGAAGTTTGAAATCATTCTGTGAGAATTTCTATTGGGTTGGAAATAGAATTCACATTGTGGGAATTTTTTCAATGGGCATGGGAGGATGTTGAAACTTTTGTTGAGATAATTGTTGAGATAGTCAACAATTATATCGGAACCATATTCCAGAAAGAGCCCTCTGACCATAACAGGAAAATACATTGAAAGTTTTGGGTCATTGGTCATTTGAGGGAAAAGCAGTGAACAGATAGTTATTTTAGTATAAAAAGCTAACAAAATATCCATGATAGGATGGAGGTGATAATAGTTGGTAATTCATGGTGTAAAAAGAGACAAAAATGTCAGTTTAGAGAATGTTCCCTATACTGTGCAGAGTTAATATGCAGTCAAATCCTAGCCCTTGACTTTGAGTTTATTGCAAGACTAAGCAGGTTTGTTTGCTTTGTTAAGAAACTGTTCTATTTCTTTTCTCTTTTTTAGTCTGTACCAGAGATTGAACTTGGGTCTTTGTGCTTACAAGGTAGGCATGGGGTCACTGAGCTAAATCCCTGGCCCAAGATACTATTCTTCTGCTGTTTTTTCACTAGTGGGCATCTGAATCCTGCTCAGCTAGCTCACCAAGATCATAAGTACCAATGAGAGACATGAAAGAAACCAAGATAAATTATAAACTCAGTAACCTACTGACCAATCTGATAGCGAAATGCTGTTTGGGGAACACGTTTCTAAGTGACATGACTTTTTATTAAACTGTGGGCTTCGTCCTGTGAAAGTGACTATAGCAAGAGATTTGAGTGAAGAACAAAGACTGGAAAACCAAGGCAGAGCAGAAAGAGGACGCGTGAGATAAAGTAGCTTTGTCTCAGTCAGCGGTGTGGACCGATTCCTGACACAGGACTCAGAGCAGGAACTGTGAACAGTCAGGACCAGGAAGAGGAGAGGAGCTGGCGCAGAAGGGTAAACGGGCTTCAGAGACTGAGCAGCTGAGGAGGGCGACAGGGTGGATCCCAGAGGCCACGCAGAGTCAGGCTGCACACGTGGAGAGCGACAGTAAATACTCTCGCTGCCACGCCAAGTGCTGGCTTCCACTCAAGGTAAAAACGATTGTCCCAAATTAGGGACAGTCAGCAGCCTTAGCCAGATGGCCCTAAGTCTTGTAAAAGGAGATAAATCAGAGGCAAAGAACTGGGCGAGGCAGTTCTTGACAGATTCATTGCAGATAAGAACTCCGTTTCCCGGGGTAAGAGAGAATAATCTTCTCAATTCCTTTTCCTTCTTCCCTCAGTTGTAGTTCTTAACCTTTGAACGGGGCGGGGGGGGGGGCACGTTTGTGAACTGACTGAGCACTAGAGACCCACTCGAGATAACTTCAAGGGTCTTCAGGAACTCAGGTATTTCCTGTGTTCATGGGGTTCATGCACTCCGCTCAGACACCTGGCTGAGAACTCTAGTCTCAGGTTAGAATAAGTCAGCTGTCCTGTAGCACGAGCGATCTCCACCTGGGGAAGAGGTCGAGGTCCTGCTGCCTTTCTCCATTCGCCCGGCAGGTGGAGCGCAGTGCACGGGGGCTCGTGTCCTTGCCTCTTGAGGTGTCTCAGTGCACGGGCCCGTGTGGATGGGCTTGTTCAGAGCATGGCCTTCTCCCCGGGGATGGTCACGAAGGAAGAGATGACTGCACAGCGCAGCTAGAGACACCAGCAGGGACAGCAAGAGCTGCCAGTGAACTTGCAGCCATGGTGCTGTGTGTGCACTTTACTTTGCAGTGTACACATTGTCACTAACGTACTAATGAGAAAACTGGGTCTAAAATTTTGGTTGCTTGGGGGCCATTAACTATGTCTTTCAGACTTTGGAAAACCCTGTCCTCCCATCACTCTCATCTTCCATCTTAGACAGATGCTCTCGTCTTCCTGCCCTTAACAGAGCCAAAATTAATCTTAACATTTCAGTCTTTCTGCTCCATGTTAGCTGCCAAGCTAAATAGGGCTGTCATTTGCCCGTCAAATGCATTGGTATGAATTAGAAAGACTCTCCTTCTTCCAGGTGGATGCCACTCTATGCCAGGGCACATGGATCAGCAAGCAGAGCTGGGCTGGGTTTCAGCCTCCTTGCCCCTTTGGCCAGATGCCTTTGCAAAATGAACAACCTGCCCAACTCGACATGGCAGCCGTGAGCCAAACTTCCAAAACTGTCAGAGTTGAAAGCCAACGACAAAGCTTTGTTCTCAGGAAAAGCTGTGGTGTATTCATGACAGTTCCTCACTGATCTTGATATTCACTAGCTGTATCTTAAACAAATTGCTCTGGAAGTTTACTCTTTTGAAAAAGCATGTACTATAAAAATAGAAAGATAAAGCTCTCAACAGGAAGCCAGGGCAGATCATAACTCTGCAGCAGTTCAGCAAATGAAAACATATCAATAATGAGATGAAGCCCAATTCCAAACAACTTATGTTGTCTTTGGGCCTCAAAAATAATCTCTTTTCCATTATTAGGGGAAATGTGAGTCTTTTTTTCATTTCTTGTAAATCCAAATCTTGTTTTCAAGAGATGATCATATTTAGCTAAAATTGCTTCCACTTAGCCATTATAGTGGAGTGACAAATATGTTATTGTTGGTGTTTATTGGCATTATTATTAGTCATTGTCAAACCTTGAAGGAAAAATCATGGACTGAAACCCTGGAAAAGTAATCTTATTTTCATAAATATGTTCCAAAATAATTATCTCATGGCCAATATCCACTTAGCCTTAATATAAACTTCTCATGTGAAACAAAAATGGTTGTAGAGGACTTAGAAATCTGTTAGAAAAACAAATAGAAATAATGACATGTTTTGAAATATATTAGCATGAGTATTGATTGTCAACTTTTAAGCTTGTCTCAGCTATACTAGTTTCTTTTTTTTCCTTAGACTCTGATAGTTTTCTTCAGAAAGCATAATCAATTTACCTTTGGAGCCCCCAGGCTGCCCTCAATTTCTTAATTTCCTCTGGTTATGTATGTAAATGTTCAAACAAAGAAGACCACTGAATTATTTAAGGAACTGTGAGAGTAAAATTTATCCCAGTGTTCAAGATTGCCGGGTTTTCCGCCATATTCTCAAAAGTGATTGGCACAAACATATTTCATCAATAAGTTCTCTCTGTTCCTAGTCGGGCTAGAGTCTTTCCCGAGACAGAAAGATGAGACAGTTAGAGGGAGATCTGGAACTTGGAAGTCTGGCTTAAATAAGGTTACAAAGGGAAAGGGCCACGCAGGCTGAGACACGGGGCTAGCAGAGAGGAAGCTGGCAAACCTGATGCTGTCTGTGGCTGTGGGAATGTAGTCTTTTTCTTATCCTTACGTTTTCTTGGCTCTGCTTTTTGTCATATACCTTTGACATTTGATAAATTCGTCCATATTGAGGTAGAAATGTCTCGCATGGGTTTCCTATAAAAGGAGAAATTTGATTTCATCAAGTCCTTTATCACCGCCAACGAGCAGGGGGCAAGGCCACTGAGAAGCGTCTCCCTGTCTCCCCAGAGTATATGTACACGCGATGCTCACCTATTACCCCTCACTGTAAGCAACGGACAAAAAATTCCTCCGAGTAAATTAAGTGAGAGCGACCGATGCGCCATGCACCTTACTTGCATCATGTAGCAAAATGAGAGCAAAATAAAACCATCACGTACGAAAGAAATATAGACTCTTAGACACTAAGCTTCTTAGGCAGATTCACCGATAAGACATGAAAGCACAAAAACAGAATGTGTGGAATGGACCAAGTCTTTCTCCTCTCAGAACACGGGAGGGGTGTGTAGGGCCCACTTCCTTCTTGGGAACCCAGCTGCTGTGGGTAGTTGTTAGGCTTCTGTGTTGGCCTCCTTTGTCCTCCCCCTTTGGGCACTTGACACCTGGAAACTAAACGTGGAAGCTGGCTGAGTTTTTCTTTTTTAGACAGGGTCTCGCTTTGTAGTTCAGGCTGGTCCTGAGCTCACTATGGAGCCCAGGCAAGCCTCGAACTCAGCAATCCTCCTGCCTCTGCCTCCTGAGTGCTGGGATGACAGGCGTGAGCCACCATGCCTGGCACTGTGGTATGTGGTATTGATTGCTGGTGGGCTTGAGTCCCCACACCCAGCATTGTATGTGGTCACCAGGATTGAACTCAGGGCCTTGTGCTTACGAGGCAGGCGCAGAACCACTGAGCTAAATCTCCAGCCCTGAGTTTTTCATTTTTTATCCAATTTTTTTTTAACACATCCTGTGGCAATCTCTGATGTTCCCTACCTTAATTTCTGTTATTCTCTTTGAGTTTCAAATTCAAACCACTTTACATTTTTCTACTGGGAAATTCTGAGCCCTGTGGCTGATGAGTGCTGACCACTCTTCCCACGATAGTCTGTTAGATACATAAAAATATTTATGTTGTGAAAGGGAAGAGAAAGTGTTCCAGGGACGCAGTCAGCGATAGCCTAGTTTGTGGACAGGAAGGAGCAAATGAGGCTTTGTCAGGCAACTGGAGATGATATAAACCAATTCATTGTACTGGGAGTGAGCAAAGCAATTCCCGTCAGTGCAGCTCGAATAGGGAGATGAAATGTGATTTAGCAGAGCTTGGTAGCAAAGTATGTAAGAAATCTGCATCAAAAGATTCCAGGACAGCTGTTATGGATCGGTGTGAGAAGAGGGTGCCTTAAAACCATCGTATTCGGCTTGCGATTGATCTCCAGAAACTCTCGCCAGGCTGTAGTTCAGAGCTTATCAAGGAGTTTAATAACAATACCCCGAAGAAAAGAATGCTCAGTAGACAGAGCAGAGGACAGTGAGGCCCCGGAGGCCTCTCTCGATTTTAATATTTTCCAGCTCTCCCAGCTGTAGTGCTTTGATTCATCATGACTGGGAGATTGGAGACTGAGACTAAAATTCACTTCCTGCTGAGAAGAAAGGAGCTTTGATATGAATAAACAAGTTACATGTTTTTGTATCGATATCTGCTATATCTCCTCATGAGAATCTGCAGGAGAAATTAATGATGGTATTGAAAACCCTCCAGAAATTAATATGACCTAAGTAACTAACCTGTCCGGCTGAACGTCGATAGTTTAAGAAGTGGGATTAGCAGATGTAGCAACAAAGAGACAGGAAATGGGGGAAAAAAAAAAACCTGCAATCTGCTCTTCAGGAAACCTGCTTTTAACTTTTGTCTGTTTTTGTCAGTAGAGAGGTAGAGAGCTGGGTAAAGTGCTGGTATGAACTGTCGGAGACTGCGCAGGCCCGGACAGCGCTGTGGCTCTACTGTAGGCTATGTTCAGCTCGGCCCGATCCTGCCGTCCGTCTTCCCCGCAGACAGATAAAATGACTTGGCTTTGCTTAGAAAGCAGTGGAGAATGGATTTCTATTTCAAACAACTAATTACTCAGCTGAAAAGATTGTTCAAAATGCATTTTATCGTTGTTACATATTATCTGCAAGGAGCTATAAATTCAGCGCCACAAACTGGAACTGTATCAACTGAAGGGATTCGTTAGATTTGACTTGCTCACTCCACGGTAGCTCCGATATCAAGCCCATCCTTAACGAAGTGCTAGAAATGGTTATTCCATATGATGAAACTGTAAAACTTCCCTAATAAAAAGACAACAGAGATTGAGTGCTTTTAATATAGAATTCAGCCTTCAGAAAAGCTCTTTTATATATTGGTGCTATGACTTCAAAAGAAGCCCGCCAGCCGAGGTGTCAGTGACAGAGCAGGATGCAAAGGCACCGGGTGTCCACCTGCCTTACACCAGCGAGAAGGGGTGTACCGCTGAGGACACTGGCTCGCTGGGAATCATGCCAGTAGAACGACAAGGGGTCCTCAAACCATCTAATCCTTTGCAAATAAAACTCAGCCCAGATCACAAGGCCAGGTTTTAAGGTGCTACAAAGCTGAATCTCACGGGATTGATGCAGCCTAACTCACTCTTCTGGTTGTGATCTCCCAAGAGCGCCTCTTCACAAGGCTCGACCAGTGCAGAGTGAGGTGCTTCTCTCCCCTTCTACCCTCACAAGGCGAAAGAGGGAGCCAAAACCAGAGCCTCTGATTGCACCGTGTGCTTGAGGGACTGCTTAGATTCTCTGTGTGGATTCTCAAGGCCAGATAGAAGATAAAAAATATGAGATGACAGAGAAAAGACAGACACAAAAGTTTATGGCTGCTGAATCCATAATTCTTAAGAACTGAAAATATTCCCAATGTCCACCAGTAGACGAGTAAACAAATTTTGATACACCCGTATGATGGAATATTATTCATTAATAACAGAAAAATACTGCACACAGAAACTAGACAGATTTCAAGGGAATTAACTCTAGTAAAAAAGTTTATCTGAAAAGAATCTATGTTTTATGATTCCAGTTTATGTTCAGAAAAGACAAACTACAGTGATGAAAACACTGAATTCAGAAGAATGAGGCAAAGATTTAATTTAAAAAGAACAGCATGAGGGAGATTTTGAGGTTATGAAATCCTTCTCTCCCTGGGTGTGGAAGTTGCTACAAGCATCTCTACATATATTAGTACACAATTGGGTGCTTAAAAGAATTCAATTTCCCTATATGTAAATTTTTAAAATTTCATTTTAATCATGTACCAAATTATCCTAAATTTCTAACATTAATCCACTCAAGTGTGTGCCTTTTATTTGCAGGTATATCTCATTTTTGTGTGTCTCTCTCCACTTATCTGAGTAACCAGCCATAAGAGATCTGTTAATCTAAGAGAAGGAGCACATGTGTTAGGGGAAAACCTGGATTTAAATTCTTGACCCAAAGCTTTGTCTATTAGTCATATACCGAGTATGAATGAAGTACAAGGTGCATGCTAAGTTCTGAAAAATGGAGAACAACTAAAGCACAAGATCTGATATCCAAGAATGTACAGTGTGGTGACAGAAAGATATAGATGCAAACAACTAGAGTATTTAAATAAATACTACTGTAGACTATGGTAGGTGCTATGAAGAACATAAGCAAGGTGATAAGCAGGAGCAAACTGAGCCTGGGGCTTTCGTTAGAGCGGTCTACAAGAATGGGGTGACGATGAGTCTTCTCTGCACAGGGCTGGGGAAGGAGTCACTCCTATTTCAGGAGACAGCGAGTGGGGGAAAGCAGAGGTCAGAAAGGGACTGGTGTATTTCGGGAATAAAAAAAAAAAATAAAGAAACCCTGTACAAGGTGAAAGGAATTACAGAGCATAATCTGCTTAATCCAGCCACTTGCTATGTTCTAGTTTACATCATGGAGAGAGCCATAGGGGCCATGCAACAGTCTGTTGATTTTAAAAGCAACAGGACACCATTGGCTATTTATTTAAAGTGGAGTAGCCATGATGTAATTTACACTTTCAATGCAGCCACTGAAAGCTCTTTTGATGCTGAATATCAGTTTCTCTTTCACACAGGGATAGGACTGATAGGATTTTTTGTTGATGTCTGGAATTATGTAGGTTATTTAGCAAGTGTTCAATAAAGAATGGGCTTCCATTCTTCTACTGTGCTTCCATATGTGTATGTGTGTGTGTGTGTGTGTGTGTCTTTGCTGGCTTTTAGCTGTACCAGTTAGGGTCTTAATAGGCCAATATATGAAAACTACATGTCATTCCCGTCTATTCTAGAACTTAACATTGTCTTGTATGTGTGCTGTACATATGTATTTCATACATGTGTTATGTATACTTTTAATTTATTCGCTCTGTTCAATGTGAAATACTATATCATAGTGAATTTAATTTACATTTCTTTAGTGGGTAATAGTATCAAGAATATTTTATGTACTTATTTTCACCCATTTGTATCTTTAGTGAAGTATCTATTCATGTATCTTACCATTTTTAATTGAGTTGTCTTATTGTTGCATTTTAAGAGTTATTATTTTGTAATCTGGTTCTCTGAATGATGTGTAATTTGAAAATGCTTTGCCTTAGCTGGTAGTTTATATCGTTGCCTTGACAGTGTCATTCACAGAGCCAAATGGTAACTTTGGTGAGGTCCAATTTTTCATCCATCTTATGGGTCATGCTTTAGGTGTCATATCTGAGAACTCTGCAGAGCCCCACATCAGGAAGGTTTTCACCCAGAAGCTTTCTAGGTTTGCATCTTTTATTTTTGTTGATCTTGTACTCTTGGTTAATTTTTATGTAGGGGATCAGACTTAGGTTATAGTTTTATTGTTTGCTTGTTTGTTTGCTTCTGGATGCCCCACTATGTCACCATTTGTTGAAAATGCTGTCTTTTCTTTTTAGACCTTTGGCAAAACCATCTATATATGGTTCTGTTTCTGCAGGTCCACATCTTGTTCCATTTTCTATCCCTTTAGCAAAACCATGTATTGGTCACAAGAGCTTTAGAGAAAACCTTAAAATAAAGTAGTCTATGCCAATCATTATTCTTGTGTCAAATTGTTCTCACTAAACTATACTGAATTACCATTTAAATTTGAGTGACTGTTTACCTTTATATACAAGATATCATCCTGGGAGTTTGATTGGAAAGGTATTAAATGGATTGATAAATTTAGAGAGATATCTATTTTGAGTCATCTAATCTATGAACATAGGATATCAGACTAATTATTAATTCTTCAATTTCTTTCATTAGTCTTGAACCTTTCAGCATTCAATTTTGCTGCTCTTCATGAATCATGCTGTAAATGTTGACTATACCTATGATTAATAGGGAATAAAACCCATATCCTTATTTATTTTTAGTTAACTTGTTACAGGATTCATGTTAGCAATGTGTGGAACTATGAATTTCTCATTTTATATTCAGTTATATTAATGTTTGTTTCATGTATAACAAAGTTACATTGTTAGGTGCATGCATATTTAAGGTCACTATAAATTCTTAGTATATTGACCCCTCTTCATGTCTAATCTTTTTGTCTCTGGTAATTTTCATGGTGTGAAAATCTATCTATTGTAAGAATCCCAGTGACATCATTTTTCCTTTGAACAAATGTATTCTTTTATAGCGAGTCTGCTGATGACATATACTCGTAGTTTTTCTCCTTCTGAAATTGTATTTCACTTGCATTACTTAGTTATAGTAATAAATGTTTCCTATAATTCTAGCCTTTGTTTTACCTTAGAGTTGGCATCTCTTGACTGTGGTTTCTCTTGAGAGAGGTTGAGATTTTTACAATTCATTCTATACTGAATAATTTGGGATTAAACCCAAGATATTTTGAATATTATATTATGGGATGGAGAACATTACTGCAGGGGGGGAAGCTCCACTCAAACTGGACTTCTTCGCACTTTGGGATGTATTTCAGCTTCAGAGAGGCTCTCACACTGCTCAGGGAGGAGCCCAGGGGCTCGCGTACATTATCAGATCACTTTCTTCGGTTAACGTCTCTCCCTCAGATCTCCTCATATCCTCTTGCTCTCAAGCAATTGTGGTCTGAGGCGAAACTCAGAGCTTCACTCTGTTGTCCCATAACCGTATTCTAGAGCCAAGTGTAAAACTAAAAGCAATAGGGAGCCCCCTGTCCTTTGTGATCAGGACCACAAGTCTCATCCTTAAAAGGAAACGTTCTCTTAGATACATTCTCTTAGCCATACCTTAACATTTCCTAGAGGCCTGGACAGGAAAGAAAAGCACTAACGTGGTTTTTTGGTTTTGTTTTTGTTTTGTTTAAGAAATGGAGGTTCCTCGCTGCTCTGACCCACACAGGTCACCTCTTCCACTTCCCAAGTGGGCCCTTGTCAGAGATGGTTCTGTCTGCGCAGCTCCGTGGGCTCCCGGATGCTGTGCAGTGTAGCCTCCGGTAAACTCCATCAGGAAACTGCACTCTGATTTGATGGTTTGAGTTCAGCTTTTCTTTCCCAAGCTATAAGCTATTATTTATTTTTCATAACCTTCAAGTAGTTTTTCCATGTGTTCTGTCAAAGGCTTTTAGTTGTATTCAGTTGGAGAAACAGAAAAGGGATTTTACAGTCCATGCTAACGAGGATTGGAATCTCAAAAAAAACTTTTAAAATTGTGTTATTTTTGCAACAATAGGAAACATTGAACAAGCAGTTGGATTGAGTGAGAATGAGCTCCAAAACTAGTATGAATGCTTATGGGTCCTAACCCTGAGCAAAGGAATGGAAGCAAACAGTAAACTTTCTTGGGAATTATGAGTTACAACTCTTCCTATTCAGATTGTTTCATCTTTTATAGAAAGTTATCATTCCAGGGCCGGAGGGTTATCTCAGTGGTTCCAGTGCCTGCCTCGCAAGCGCAAGGTCCTGAGTTCGATCCCCAGTAACCACAGATAATGCTGGGCGTGGAGACACGCCCACCAACAATCAACACCGCATACCACAATGCCGCACGTGGGGACCATAGTGAGCTCAGGGCTAGCCTGAACTACAAAGCGAGACCCTATCTCCAAAAAGCAAAAAAAAAAAAAAAAAAAGAAAGAAAGAAAAGAAAGTTATCATTCCAAACAGTGGAAACAATGTGTGTTCTTTTTTAGGGATAAAAATTGTTGCAAGACTAACCACTTGATGGACAAGTACTTCCGGTTTGGGGTTTCGTTTTTAGATCTGTTGTTGAGTACAATCTTGCTATCTGTAAACTAACTTCATAGAGGAATTCTAAAACACACATACACACGGTTCTAGGTCTGAAAATGAAAATGAATTGTCCTTTCACTACAGGTTGAAGCGAAAGGAAATGCTGAAAATAATCTTTTACAGATAAGAAGTTTGATACTCTTTTTTTTTTAATGTACTTCGCAGTTATTGTGAAAATTGATTTCCCTCAGTTTCGCAGCAAGATTTAAATAAATGTGCAGTGGCAGATTTACACACATGAGCTGATTTGAAACCAAAACAATGGCTCAGATGGGTCCTTGGGAACCCCTTTTGATATTCTGGGATGAACTGAATTTTGAATCAACTCTGTGAGGTCCTGGGCTAATGTTCCTTAGAGTATGGCCTACATTTGTCACCATGGTCTTTAACTTGTCTGTTGTTGTCCTTGGAAATTGCTGACCTCTCCACCCCTTTGGCCACCAATATCTGATATGAACTTCTAAGATAGTCTTTTTCTTGGCTTCAGACATTCACTTAGAAGCCAGCATACTGATTTAGGTCCATGTGCATACAGATTGCAGACTGAGAAGTTTTATGACCCATGTTTTGGCTTGGACAGAGAGGCCTGTGGCTTCTGTTTACTTTTCCAGAAATAAGGAGGCCTATTTACCTCGGTATAAAACATTTCAGGTGCAGCAAGAGCAGCATTTCCAATCCCAGCTGGCACAGGCCTTTGTTTATCTGGAGGAATTTTGCTCTGTGGCAGCCTGGCAGTTGGACTCAGGAATGTTGATTCGGTATTATCATGCCTCTTGTAATGAGAAACTTGCAGTGACATATGTTTATTTATCTTACTTAAAAGACACCTGCCCAGATGGTGTATACCCGAGAACCTCTCAGAGTCATCAATCCTTCTCTTAATCAGCCACTGCTCCTCCCCTCTCTCCCTCTCGGCACCACACCAATTTGTTGAGATGGCCAAGCATGGCTCGGCTTTGGTCAAGTGTGGTCCACACCTTGCAAGTGAGAAGGACAGAGATCATTGCTTTGAGCTGAGCAGCCAGTGAGCTCCCTCCGGACATAACCTCGCAGCCCCTGACCTTTGGTGGAGACCGTTTCATTCCTTTCTGGAGCTTGGGCTCAAAGTCCAGGTAGTGAGGTGCCTGCCTTCATCTTCTCCCCAGACAGCTGCACACAGCAGGGTTCTAATCACGGCTTCCTAAGGACTGGGGCTGACAGGTGATGGGAGTGGGTGCTTGGTTTTGATTGGAGAGCCTTTGCCCATTCCAGCATCTGTTACCATTGTTTCCTGGAAGCTCATTGGTATTGGTTGCCACAGAGGCTAGATTTCTACAAAGAGAATCATTATTCTGGGGTGAAATTAGCCAAGGTATTAAATTGACAAATGTGGTGATGAGCAGACTTGGTAGTTGGGAAGGCAGAGAATAAGCAGCAATCATTTGTGAAATACAAAACAGCCCAGACTCTCAGAGAAAGAGAGGAGGTGAGTTGTGAGCCTGCTGATGGTAACATGATATTTCCCTGATCCTATTATGCCTAAAGGGGATTTACTGTAGTTTTACGTCATGCTTCCTTCCGGTTTGTGGGTCTGAGAATTGCAGTGTGTGCCTTGATAATTTAAACAGCCCTCATTAGGTAATGCACATTTGATGTCTAATTAAATCTCTCAGACCGCAGGATCATAACCACACTCTGTCATCCCGGGACTGTTAGAATCTGCTACATACCAGGAGGCAAAGATGGTTAGTCTGCGATCAATTCTCAGAAGGATGGAGAGCTAGGAATTTATTTCTACTATGATGCTCTAGGGCTTATATACTAGTTTTAAGTCATCTCTTGGGAGAGAAGGAAGGTGTCAGTATGGTTCTAAGAATTATTTTCCCATACAATATTGTTTAAGGATAATAACATGTTTCATTTTATTTTTGTCACCATCACCCAAATGTTTTCTTATTGATTGAAAGTGACATGCTAAAGAGGGTTGAAATCTCAAGGAAGATTTAGGTATGCATTTACCTGACTGCTTTTATTTCTGATTTTGCATTTATGACATATTTCATGCTCTCAGACAAATGGCAAAAGATCAGTGCTTTTCTTTTTTTTCTTCCGAACAGACCAAGCGCTTCATTGTTGGCCTTCCTCTGTCAATTCCTGTATTTGAATCTCTGATCACAGATAAACTTTACATATTAACTTCCTATGCAAAAACTTAAAACCCTACACTTAAATTAGGGATGCATATTCTATGTATGTTTCTTATTTGGGGGGCTGGTAATTGGACTCACATCCTTGAGATCTAGTGTTGACTTCAGAAAAGAACGTGAAAGGTGAAGACAGGAAACAGGTTGCACTGTGGCAGATACTGGTCCTGTATCATCCTCTGAAAAATAGAAACCAGGATGAAGCGTTTTGTTTTGCCCCTGTTTCCTGATTTGATGTATAAGGTCATCAGAGGAGACATGAAGTAGAGAGGGGCTTTCTAGCCAGCTGGGTATTTTGGTTCCAGCTGACTGACAGCACAAAGATGTGTTTGTCATGAATATTAAGTGTCTTTCTAGCACTTTTCTTCCAAATGTAAGCAACATGCACATTGTAACATGGCTTATTCCAGCTGATGAATTTTCTTATTTATATTTTGGCAAATCATATTGATTTTCATCTGTGAGTTCCACCTTTGCACCCTATTGTGTGGTTTTATACAAAATGTTCACCTTAGCTTCTTTTAAAATTCCCCACCTCTCCCCTAAACTCTATGTATATCAAAGTCATTTCAATACCAATCCTTTTATTATCTCTCAAACTTTTTACTCTTTTTCATCCTGTTTACTAGCTTTCCAAATGCATGTTACAGCTTGTCTTTTAAGCTGATGATATTTATTACTTTTACCATAATTTTTAAAGATATTGATAACTTAATATCAAAATCAAAAAATTTGATGTGCTAGGCATTTGAAATATGCTTGATATTCCTGATGGTTCTTAATTAGGTTTCAGATGAGAGTGGCATTTCCCACCATAGAAATAACATTAAGGATACAAGAGATTAACTTCCCAAGGCCACATGGCTAGTGGCAGGAAGAAAAAAATCTGAAAGCTATTTTTTGAATTCCGTTCTCTTAATTGCTAACCTATCAGAATTGTATTAAGTTGGTGATTCTATTATTCATTAATATCTGTCCTGTTTTTCAAATAAAAAATGTAAGTATGAAGATATGTGTAAAGGTTATACTTGTATACATTCACATTTCTGACTGTTCTAAATTATTTCCAGACCAGCCTGTAAAGATCCCAAGTAAAATCGTGTCTGAAGGAAAGGTTTTGTGTTGGGAGGCCGGTTTTTAATGAAGAGCTTCCCCCCATCCTCATGACAACAAGCATTTGTCTGAATCTCTGCATTCTCTACCAGATGACAAGGAACCGAACTTCCTACAGGGGTTGTTCAATGGAGATGAATTGCAGTGGTCCCTAAAAATGGTGATCAGTGTGTGTGTCCAGCTGTGGTCACTGTATGTGTCCAGATGCGATCCATTTCCCGATATATCTGTTGACAGATTTGAAAGGAGACATAGCAACACAAACCTAAATTATCATCACCACAGTTCAGGATGTTGCCCTTAGGACTGATCAAAGATCTGTTTCTAATCTGCCTGCCATGTTTGAGAAGGATTAGAATTCATGTAGTTTAAGCAGCATTCACTACATCTAATTCATGCAGCATTCATTCAGCCATTAGCTTGTCTAAGTCAATCACTGAAACTGAAGTCTTGCCTTTTGATTTGCTGCTGGCCCTTATTTGAATGGTAAAAGAGAAACTTTACATTTGAACATTTCAAGCCTCATCATATTTTCTGTTTCCACATGACAGCAATAAACAGATCTTGGCAAAACCACAGACACAAGAGAAATTTTAAAAATGAACCATACTGTCATCTTTTGAATGATATGGCAATAGACCGGTAATTCAAAGGATCACTGAACATCTAGACTTCTGCAGCAAGACAGTAACTCAGGCTGGTGGTCTGAGGACGCACCATTCAACTTAATGAAGATTCAAAGGTTGAGTTTTTTTTAATTGAATTCTTTATTGGTACATTTTATATACAGCTCACATCACACTCAATATTGGAGAATTTGTACCAGTACATGACACGAGTTAATTCTCATTTTTACCCATATCCCTACCCACCCCCAACCCCCCACCCCCTATATACATGTGCTTTCTTTTTCTTTTCAAGTCATATTTATTCTTTCCCCTCATTACTTTCCCCTACCACATTCCCTTTGAATATTTCCTATTTCACAAAATCTATTATACATTCTAGAACTCACTTACATCTGCAGGTTCTCATACCAGAGAAAAGATATGGTATTTACATATCCGTGATCTATTTATTTCACTCATTAATGTGTCTTCAAGGTGTGTCCATTTGCACATAAATGACTGAAACTTGTCATTCTTTATAGCAGAGTAATACTCCATTTTATTTTAAAAAACCATCTTTTTTATCCAGTCTCCAATTAATGGACTTCTGGGTTGTTTCCAAGATTGAGCTATCACAAACTGAGCCTATGATTATGGGTGCACATATGTCTTTACGCTATGATTCTTTTAACTCCTTTGAGTATATTCCGTAAAGGTTAAGTTTTTAAAGAAAACTCGTAGTTTTGAGAAGTTGGTGATGGCTAGCTGAGAGAAAATTTAATACAGGAAAATATATAGGCCTTAGTGATAGGCAATTTTAGATACTTTATAATTCTAAGATTTTAGGTACGTTATGCAAATTCACCAAGTTTTTGCTTTTTTAATACCAATGAAGAAGTAATAATAGACAGTTTGCAGATTTTTGGTTAAAAGTATGAATATGTAGATAAGAAAACTTATATAAGAGTCAGTCAGGAAACTGGTGAGTGCTGTTATTTCCGGATGAATCGTACCATCATTATCTGTCTGCAGGGATCACTGGGTGGATGACTACTTCCTTGGTAAGGCTATTGACCAGGCAGTCATGCAGCGAACATTATCTGGTAACTCTCTGCACATGTAGGTGTGTCCCTAATTGTCTAAGGTCTGTGATTACAGCTGGCCAGACATCAAACTATGCAAATTAATAAACAGAAGACACCTACCACCTTTCAAAGTCCTCATGTTCTAAAAATTCCATTTCCGAGATGAAGAGGATTGGCCTTCCAAAAGAATATACTCAGAGAAAGATCCAGTTGGATGAACCTCTTAATTATATTTATTGACCCTCTCCTTGGAAGTCATCCAGTTCCCAAGCAAGAATGCACAAAAGAAATATTAGGCCTCAGTGTTAATGGTAGCAAAATGCTTCAGGGTAAAGCAGAGATCCCAGATGTTTGCAAAGCCATGATGTCTGGAGCTGCACTGATACACACACACCCTCTGATGGCAGTGCTGACCCAGTAAGTGGGTCCTGCTCAGAGTTCTGATCTGAGCACTTCATTGCAAACCTGGCGAGCTGCAGTCCCCTGAGGTCGCCTCAGCTGAGATGAGAACAAAGGCGGGAAGAATAAACAATTTGCTTAATTGAGTTTGAAAGATAGAATTGCAAGAAGGGACCAATAAAAGGTACAATAAGAAGGACATTTAAAAATTGTAATAAACCTTGAAGGGATAGCGGTCCTGGAGCTTTGAAAACAACAACAACAAAGAGTTGCAACATCATGGCACATTAGGTAATAATTTACTTACAAAGATGGTTATGGGAAATGCATAAAAGAGTTTTTAAAAAATATTTCATAATTCCCGTTAGAGGAGATCTTAGAGTTACTATGAACTTTGTAAGCATTTGCCTGACACGTTGACTTTAAAGAAGTTGCTTAAATTCTGCCTCTCAGAGTCCTCATCTGAAAGAAGATAATGAAGCTTACTTTGTAATGTTAAGGTAAAGGAAAAGGAGTGTGTGTGTGCTTTGTACAAGTGTGTGCACATGTGCACAAAGGCCGTAGTGTAGAATTACTGCCTTAGAGTGGGCATTCTGTGTCTAACAAAAAATAACTCTTACTGCTGTCAGGAAGATAATGATGATGGTGATGATGATGATGATGATGATTTGATTTGTTTCCATTTTCATTGCAAATCTGTAAGACATAATTTACCACTTTAATAATTTTATGTATAGCTTGAGAAATGGAAGTGGAAAGGTCCTTGCCCAGTATTTTGTGACCTGTATCATTTATAAAGCTGGGAGCTTACTTGATCTCTTCTGACCCAGACTGTTTTCTTTCTGTCACATTGTGTTGCCACCAAGTAGTTGAACCATGATCAGATAATTTATTTTTTAAATAAATTTATGAGTACCCTGTCCCAAAGGTCTTACACTACATCTATTCCTAAGAAGCTAAAAAGAAAGCAGAAGCTGTTCATTTAAGAAACTCCCTGTCTTAACAATTAGTATTCTTTTATTAGAGGCAAATTCTATTCTTTGTTCTCACAATTATGTACTTTCATTCATGTCAAAACACTAAAATCTAGAACAAGATCTTTATATCTTTGGAAACTTCTTTGTTTTCTGTTTTGTTTTGTTTTTGTTCACTTGTATATCATATTGTTCCACATGGAATCCAGCAGATAAGAATTCACTCCTGAATCTACCAAGGTACCTACCTCTGTCTGTGCCCTCCCTTCTTTGTGTGTTGTAATAATGAACAGTTGGCCTGATCCAATCAAAGGCCAACTGTTTCATCATTATCACCCTTTTCAAGAATTTCTATCTTGCCATTTTCTCCTTTTTCTCTGACCCATCAATTTCTTTCTTTTTCTTGAATCATTCACAACAGTATATAGGAATGTTTGACCATCTCTGATTTTAAATGAAAAGCAAAAGAAATGCCATTTGGGGTGGCCTTATCCTTACTGTCCTACTTCATCTTTTTTTTTTTTTTTTTTGAGACAGGGTCTCACTTTGTAGTTCTTGCTGGTCCTGAGCTCACTATGTAGCCTAGACAAGCCTCAAACTCAGCAGTCCTCCTGCCTCTGCCTCCTGAGTGCTGGGATTACAGGCATGAGCCACCACGCCCAGCACCATGGTATGTGGTACTGATTGCTAGTGGACGTGAGTCACCACACCCAACATTGTATGTGGTTACCGGGATTGAACTCAGGACCTTGTGTGTGCAAGGCAGGCACTGGAAACACTGAGCTAAATCTCCGGTCCTGTCCTACTTCTTTTTATCTTGCCCTAGTAAAACACAAAAAACATGTAAAACCACTGTCCCTCAACCTTCATTTCTTCCTCAACACAAGCCAGTCATTTTCATCTCTCTCCAGAGAAATCCTGTGGTCAGTTCTTTGTCCTTATTTGGTCTTGTAGCAGCATTCAAAACAGGTGTCAATGCCAGCCTTCATAGACTCCCATTGGCTTCTAGGTCAGAACAATCCATTTGCTCTCCTTCTTCCCTTCCGGACTGTTCCATGCCAATTTCCTTATTTGATCCTTCTCTGATGATCTCAAGGACACAGAATGTTCACTGTCTCTCAGATTATAGGATCATGAAGTACCCTCCTCTCAGGTTCCAGTTTCCTCAGAGATTTGAGGAAAAAAAATGCTAATGTTCTTAAACATCATTATACATTTCACATAAAAAAGATAGGCTGTGAGTCCTATACACAGATGCTGTCCAATATACCATATGTCTTTCAAGAGTTATTTATCATTCTGTTTGAATGGTGTTTATTTTCTCACTTGATTTGTCTTCGTATTTGAAAACAGCTGTCAGCATTGGCTTTATATGGTAAGTGTGTTTGTATTGTAGATCTTATTGTTGAACACACATTTGACAAGTTCTCTTTACATAAGCTTATAAACTGCCCTCTAAACTATTCTGTAAGAGTGAGGTGAGATGGGTCCCTTGAGTTACAGGTGCTGTTAACAAAGGAAAGTCACTGGGAGATCTCCAGCTTGTTGGTTTCTTGGTTATTGTTGTTTTATGGGAAAAATTCTTAGGGTTTAAAAGTTTTAGTGACTTATCCATGTTTATACAGTTAGTGGATAGGATCAGGTCACATGTCTCTCCCTATGGTTCATGTTCTAAATTAACATGTGACCTTGCATTTAACCTTTCTTAAACAAGTGAGGGTTAGGGTCAGGACACAGCCATCACTTTCATACTTGCAGGAATATCTTGGCTGCCAACAAAAGAAAAATCAAGTGAACTAGAATAAACAATAATGGAATTTATCATCTCATAATAATAGGATTCCAAGGTTACCATTGCAAGATCAATCACTCCAGAATGTTATTCAGGACACAGGCTCTGTTTCAGAGTCCTATGGGTTGGCTACATCAAAAGGCTATTGCTTCTTCTAATTGCAAGATCACTGAACTAATTTCAGAAGCACTCTAAGATGCAGCATTAGCCAGGAAGTGAAGAGGAGAGACTTCTGACTTGAAAAATTCAGCAGGAAAATCCCAGCACTCGGGAGGCAGAGACAGGAGGATTGCTGAGTTCATGGCGGCTTGCCTGGGCACCATAGCGAGCTCAGGGCCAGCCTGAACTGCAAAGCGAGACCCTGTCTCAAAAGCAAGCAAAAAAAAAAAAAAAAAAATTCAGCAGGAAGGAAAACACAAGGAGGACCTCCTGTAGACATCCTCTCACATTTCATTGCCAGATCTGGCAGTACAACCCACCTGTAAAGCAGCCTTCTGCATCACTGACCCATCTTAACAGCCTAGATCTACTAGGAAAGGTGCAAACAAGAAGAAAATCAGAATTTAGGCAACATTAAAAGAGGAAGAGTGATTAGTGCAGAGACCACTGGGAGGTTGACTGTATCTTTTGAGGAATATTCATATATTTGTGTTTTTGTGTGTCCTGTTTAGATTTTTTTTTCTCTTGTAACAAAAATTCACTTTGCAAGAAAAAGTTTTCAGCTCTTCTTTGTACATACTTTTTTCCAAAAGTCTCATTAGCTACTGTGTTGGCAAGCAGCTTGAATTAAACATGCTTCCTGGGGTATCGGGAATGTTTAATTATCCATCATTTGGTCTGTGTCTGTTCTGTGTAGGATTTCCAAAGCTTCAAAATGTACTGGTATGCTCAGGGATTGAACACATTCCCAAATCATCCAGAGGCTCATGAAATTTTAAAATGTTCTCCTTAGAAACAAGTTGTCTGAGCTATATGATCTCTAATCATAACCATGGAGCCGAACATCTTCCAGACACTTCCCCCTTTTAATAGAGTCTGTGACTTCAATGTCCCTTGCTGGTGTTGTCCCCTCATGCTTCTTTATAGAATATTCATGCTTTCAAATATTTTGCTTCGCTCTTTTCTTTGGCTCCAAAACTTATCTTCAAGAAGCATTATGAAACCTCACTACAGAGGTCCTCGCTGTTTTGCATATTTACTTAAACTGCCAATCAAATCTCGCCCCAGTTTACACCTCAGTACATAATACACCCAGTAACACAAAAACAGATAATTTTACCAATACTGTAACTCTTCAGTTTACTTTATGACAACCATTCCCACATCAAAAGGACTTTTAAATGGTGGATTCCAATCTCTTACCAACTGCTCCACTCATGGAGTTACACGTGGTATATAACTAATATTTTCCTCAGAGCAGACTGGACAAGAGTCTGTTGATGCCAGCTTTGCATGTCACCATCATCTAGCTGATTTCAAATCCTCTTTGCCCCTCCTCTCATAGTGATTACTTTTTGAAATATAATAAAGTACAAAACAGTAAGACTTCTCATCATTGCTGAGTTGATAATTAACTAATTAGCCCATTAACTCACTGAGCAAGATTTGTACCCATAAGTTCAGGGCTTTGGGAGGTATATTAATCCTTTAAGGCCACTGGAGCAACATTTGCGGTTAATGGACCCATATCCCTAACTTACAACCAGAGAGGGACTGAGGTATTGTTAGGAAATAAGTGTCATTAATCCTCAAATTACCCAGAGGGGCAGGTGAGAATGACTTTGCACAAACTGATGAGAAATGTGTTTTGTTTTGTTCTCTGTTAAGTCCCAAACAGACAGAGTTAAAGCCAAGATTGGAATTTAGTATTTCCTGGCAAAGAACCCTACATCCAAATTTGAAATCCCTTGAGAATTTGTTTGTAGTTTTAGATCCAAAGCCAAGCAAGAGTAGACAAAAAGTCATTTGCTAGGACATGGGTAAGGCGAGCATCTAGAGTCTCGGCCGCAAGAAAGGCAAACTATGATTCTGTTTCTAGCCTCTAATATGTTTAAAGGAGCACTTAATGAGTCATGTGGAATACACTGTGGCAAAGGGTGTGGCTGGGAAGGGATGGGATCATACCCAAAAGACATTTCCAGGATAACTCCTGTTCTGGAGATCTAGATGAACTGTGGGGGTGAGGGGTTACTGCCCTCAACAGCCTGCAGCTCATTTGTGAGGAAAACGATGTAGACCCATTTCTCCTTTTGCCTCTGGTTGTACCTGGACAGGAATATGAGGGCTCATCCAGTGTGGACCTATGAATTTGTAGGCTGGCGCAGTGGAGCAGTTATTTATGTATGTCATCGTTCCTGCTGGTGTTTTCCCTCCTGTTTTTCCAAGGCATAGAGTTACCAAGTCCTGTAATGTTGGAGATGAGGGTGGTAGTGGTGAGAGTTGGAAAATGTGCAGCTAAACTTACTAGAACATAGAAAAGCAAATCTCAGTAGAGAAATATGGGGCAGGTGGCAGCCACAAATGTCCTTTATGTGGCTGCTGAGGTTGTGTGAAATAAAGACAGAGGTTCCTGGAATGTTCAGGGTGTAGCCTGGGGCTTGTAAACAAATGTAATTCTAAACTTATGCTTATTACATCTCCACAGCCATAAATCTTCAAGGGCTGTGTGTCTGGCTGCTCCCTTTTCTTACCCCTACAGATTAATCATGGCTACTACTGGGAATAAAGAGAGATTGACTTTTCCTTTCCTTAAAAATAATATTAAAATTCGTTCTTTGTGAACTGATATCTCACAGTATACAACACTCCAGAGAGTCTTCTTTCCAGCTATTCTGATCTCTTCTTTCAGGTTCCTTCCTCCCTTCAATGAGGGAGGACAAGGAATGTTTTCATTTCAACAATAATAGAAACCACATCAAACTATTTTGAGAGAACCATGTAGAAATTCTGAGATAAAGAAACCTTCAGTAGTCTTCTACATAAAAAGGTGAGAGGCTAAGATTTAGGACAGAGGAATTATCCCTCTTTCTTATTTTGAGTACACACCATTTCATCTCTCTATGATCTATCTTCCTTTTTGAAAACTCATGAACAGATGTGTGCAACAATAACTCATGTTGTTTCACAACGGTAGGAAGTTGGAGTCTTAAAGTATTCACAAACATGGATTTAGAAGTATGTAAATGAGAGAACTGATTTAAGGAGAAAATAAAGATATAAAAAAGTGAAGGACATAAAGTAATTTTACTTGGTAGAAGTGGAAATGAATGTGTCTTGGAGCTCACCAGTCTTAAATACCAAGAGAATAACAATGACAGTGCTAATGATCATGTTCAGGACAGTGATGAAATGACTGAACAGACAACCAATATTTATTAATTGCTACCATAGTCTAAACATTGTCCTAAGTAAACATGTGATGCATTGACACATTATATTTTTCCCAAACCCAAAGATGTAGATGCTGTGATTCTCCTCACCTTTCAGCCAATGAAACAACTGTAGGGCCTGAAATTTGCCACCCTACTATCTCTGCCTCCAAAATAGCTGGGATTTGGATTACAAGTGTTTTACTATGCCTTGATAAATATATTTTTCAAAACAAATAGAATATAGGCCTTGATATTTCTCCATAGGTCTCCAACAGAAGATTACAATGCAGCATACTAATCAATATCCTCAATTAAAGTCCTTAGGATGAATTTAACTGAGTTAGACAGCATTAAAAAAAAACTATACGATAGTTATTTGACATTTATATCCATGTGACAGTTGATATTTATATCCAAGTGAAGCTCACTTAAAGCAGTTTTATAAGAATCTGTATAATCTTTGTCTAAGGAGGGAGGATTCTAATTCTTTTGGGGTCCAGAGGCCTGGGTAGTTCCATTCTGAAATTAAAATCCCACAGATTCAATTATGGGGCTTTCATTAAGTATTTATGCATGCTTAAAATACCTAGAATTTCAGATACTTATATCAATCATCAAATATATCCTTGAGGGTAGAGGTGGGATTGAATCCATCTTTAAAATATAGCTGAGAGAACCTAGGCAAAGAAGGGAATGCAATACTATAACTTTGCTCAGAGAATGTCCATGGATGATACTAAGGAGATTCTTCACATATGCTTAAATTGTCTCCAGCCCTTAAAATAATGCATGGTCAAAGTTCAATTAATTTTTATATTCATGAACTCAGAAATTTTACTGAGCATGTACCAGATATTAAAAGTATAATGGAAACAAGATTGACCCAGCCCCTCTCATCACTGAGCCTATGATCCAGAAATAGATACTGATAATTAAAGAAGTGATTAAAATGAAGCACAGTAGCACATTGAGAGACTAGACTTATAGACACCAAGGATATGTGAAAGAGCATCTACTTCCTTGTGCGTGTACTTGAGAATAAACTTCCCCTAGGAAGTGGTATTTAAGAACAAGTTGGAAGTAAGATTAGGGTTTAGCCAGGTTATAACCACTACAATCTATCTGGAAAAACACATTAAAGGAATATTATAGAGTAAATGGTTCACCAAAATTTAGCAGCAGTATAAAACCTATTTTATCTTCAATATTCCAAATAATCAGTTTGTAAAACATGGTCTTAGATACTGAATAGGTTAATAAATATATCTAATACATTAACTGTGAATGTAGCTTAATGTTGGTGATTTACTTGCTGGTGAGACTCATTCTTAGATTTGGACAAATATATATACATATTAGAATATTAGAATATATATATGTATATATATATTATAATCAGATATTTGCCAAATCTGTATTTTCTCCCAGTTCACCTTCCTATGAGAGTCCTTTTATGGGCTTTGCCAGAGGAGCAACAGCATAAAAGAAAAGGGAGGTTGCCTGGTGTGGTGGCTCACACCTGTAATCCCAGCACTCGGGAGGCAGAGACAGGAGGATTGCTGAGTTCAAGGCTTGCCTGGGCTACATAGTGAGCTCAGTGCCAGCCTGAACTACAAAGTGAGACCCTGTCTCAAAAAAAAAAAAAAAAGAAAAGAAAAGGGAGGCTTCTGGAAATATTTGGGTTCAAGGGAAAGGGACCTAGAGATGTGGAGAGGAGGCGGGGTAGGGGAAGTGAGTGAAGGAAGAATTAAAATGTGTTGTGTACATGTACCAACTCTTAAAAATGAATGTAGTCATTACATACGACAGACACGTTCTAATACACATTTTAAAATTTATGATTAACGAAAAGATATATCTGGGTTTAAAGCCTACCTCTACTTCAATTAGCTGTGGACCCTTAGCCAAGTTATTTAAATTGTCTGTGGCTTAATTTCTAAGCCTCTAGAGGGAGGAAATGCCAGCTGTAATCAGATGTGAAGAATAAGTGAGATAGAGCTTGGAAAGCCATCAACACAATTCCTAGCCAAACCGTTCTAAACAACAAAACAAGACAAACAAAACTAAACAAAAATGGTTGCTAATTACAACTGTATTCCAAACTGAACTCCTTCATCTAGCCTCTTGAATTCCTTATTGAATCATTATTTCACTACTAAGAGTTCTATTGTCTTCTAAATGTTGAAATGCTTCGCTCTAATACCTCAGAACATGATCTGATTTAGAAATAGGGTTGGAGTAAATACTTGGTTAAGATGAGGTCATTCTGAGTAGGGTAGACATCCCACACCAGGGCAACCCATGTCCTTGAAGGAATATCCGAACACACACATGTACAGAAGGAGAACACGACATGAACTTAAAGCAGAGAAAGGTTGATGTAACTACAGACCAAGACACAAAATACCAAATTCTAGAGAGCAGCCTAGAACTGATCTTCTCCAGCACATTCAGAGCCCTACAGACATCTTGCTCTTGACATCTAGCCCTCAGAACTGTAAGACACTAAATGTCTGTTGTTTAAGCCACTCCATTTGTGGTACCTTGTTGCTGTAATCCCAGAAAAAAAAAAATCCTCTTCACTCCCAAATCTCAAGCCAGAAATCTCTCCTCCATCCGCCTTCTACCATGTGTATTCGCCAGTCAGCCATGCCTGGCTCTCTCATCTTGTACTACTGCCTCTGGTGTTTCCTTCCTCTCTTGTGCATTTAGCTGAAGCTTCATCCAGCTCAGGGGTATGAGTCACTTAAGATTCAGTCAAGGACACACACTCTCTATGCATATTAATGAAATTATAATAGGACCCCAAATTTTCATAATCCTAAGGTGTAAAGATCCGAAAAGAAGAATTTTTTTTAAAAGGAAAGAACACTTCTAGGTCCTAGTGTGGATGGCAGTCAAGCTTGCAAAGAGGTCTTGGGGCCGCATGTGCACAGGTGACATGGGGGTTTGGAGATTACTGGAGTAGAAGCCTAGGGAAAGTCACCGACTCCTCTTGGCTTTGGATGTGTATGTTCGCATCACAGGGCTAGTGTGGGTCTGAAAATACTGAGGTTCCAATAACATGATATGGTCAAGTTGGAAAGAAAGATCTGGGACAGAGTGGGTGAGAAAGAGCCTGTCCCTCCACACCTGTCTTTGCCTACAACTCTAATGACCTTGACATGTAATTGCTGACATCTGGCCTCTGCAACTCTCACATACTTTCACCTTAAGTAAATTCTGTCCTGGAACCCCAGAGACAAAGTGATGCTGAGACTAGCCCTGCCCCTAACCAGGCAATAAATCACTATAGTTCAAGTTGCAAAAAGCTTGATGGCTCAAAAATAACAGAAATTTGTTATCTCACAGATTGAGAGCCACAAGTCTGAAATCAGTATGGCTGGACCAAAATAGAGGGCTGAACAAGCCACACTTTTTTGAGGTCTTCAGGAGAGAATCAGTTCTTCATATCCTTCAGGTTCTGGTGGTTGTGGCTGCCCTGCACAGACAGTAGTTGTCTGTCTCCTTTTCTGTCTCTCTCATGAACATCTGAGGATCTCATGAATGGTGGGGTGGTGTCTTTTTCTTCCCCAACCACTCAGTCTGGCTCATCACAGATGTAAAATCAGAGTTAGAGGGATAAGGACCATAACAGTATACTGAATTATTGATTAGAAAATATTTTTATAATTCCTTCTTTACATAGCTGTTTTATAAATCACAGATTCACAAATAATGTGATCTGAGATGTGTTCCTCTTAGCCTTCAGTAGAATCCAATGAGACCAGGGTTGACCTGAGGCCCTGAACCACCACATCCATTCACACAGTGATCTATACAGTGGTCATCCTTGGTATATGCCTGTCCATGAGAAACAGTTGGGGAACAGCATTCTAAAAGTAGAGAACTAGGTCTTATTGTTTATATTTTTTTCATTTCCTGAATCCTGACATGAATTGAAATGCAGCACAACGTAATACAACAAATCCTTCCACTGTAACAGAGAGAAAGATTGCTGAATTAGAATCTATGTACACCACCTTATTCGGTATTACTGATCCAGGCAGATAACCTGCTTAGCACTTGGTCTGCTCAATGTGAAATGAGAAGGGTAGCCATGTCTACACCATGGAACAGTTTGTGTGGAGGCACTAAAGCTCTGAGACAAGCATTGACTGATTTTTATTTTATTGATTTGAAGTCAGGAATACCAGTTTGTTCCATAAAATCTGATCAAACCTATATTACTGGAGTGGAGATTGTCCATTTGCTTCACATACTGATCTTTTATATTTGAAATTCCCGAGATAGGAGAGACAGGACACCATCTCATAGCAATATGGCATAAGCATGCAGGAAGGCCTGACCAACCTTAGACAGCCTATCAGTTGTTGAGGCAATGACTCCACCAGTCAGAGGTGAGTTGTAGGTGGGTAGAGGGTTGAGTCAGGGTGTCGGGTTCAGCAGCTATGGAGCCCAGCGGTAGCAGGAAGGGCCCCTGCCTGGTTTCCTCAACAGACTTCGTGCTATGCCTTAGGACTGCATTGGAGCCTCATAGCTCCCACTCCTGCTTTCTGATCCAAACCTAGTTCTTAACCAGTTCACCAGTTCTCCAAGCTTTTCTTAACCTCCTGCTCTCTCATTTTTACACACACACACACACACACACACACACACACACACACACACACACCTATATGATTCAAGTAGTTTGGCTTCCCGTCATGGCCATAGAAGACAGATCAAGAGCTTCAAAAAGTTTTTTAAATAAAAATTCTATCTGAAGCTAAACAGCATTTTAGTAGTTTTGATGAAAGTTTTATTTTGTCTAAGAATATTGTATTTCTTTTTTGCCAGACTTCCCTAAGCTGCGGTTAATCTTTTCATTTGTAAAATGAGGTTGCTTTATCTTAGTGTCATGAACCCAGGTGAATTACTCAACAGTTATATGTATCCAGTGATAGTTATTTGTCAGGCATTATCCTGTGTGTTTGAAATGCATGTAAAACATCAAAAAGTACCTAACAAGTATTCATAAAATATAAATGCTTTATAAAATGAAGTAAGGAGTCGTGTTTGAAATGATTTAAAGAATTTAGCTGAATACATAAGGAGTTAGCAGCTCTATTTTGCAGCAAGCATATATATCTGTGGTACAAATTGAAAGTGCAGTGTTATAGGTGTCATATTTTAACTGTAATTTAAAAAGGTAATCAAGGTCCAGATGTGCTATTAAATATTTATTATGTGCTTTTAACTCTGGTAGATCAGGTAAATGACATCAAAAAAGACAATTTCTGGTCTCAGGGGGCATGAGCAATATGTACATTAAATAATAGCTTAGATTGTATTTCAGTCTGACAGTGCCAAACACATGGAACAAAAAGTCAGAATTCCCAGATTGCAGGGAAAAAGAGAGCATTGCTATTCACCTGAGCTCTGTTGAAAATGCAAGAGCAGAGTCATTTGAGCCAGTATTTAATATTGAAAGGATTTGAAAAAGTACTTTTAATCATCCTGAGTGCTGTTTACCGTAATGTTTTCTCACATAGGACTGGTATGATGGCGCATCCTGATGCATTGTGCTTGGGTGGAACCACATGACTAGTTCTTGGGAATGAGTGGAAGGTGAATGCGGCATATGTCACTTTCAGGTCAAAGTGTATAATTGCAATATGAGTGTCATCAGAGGTCCCCTCCGGCCTAGCACCAGGAATGTTCACTGTGGTGGCTTCATCACTTGACTCTGGAGTACCAAGTTGAAGCTGATCCCTTGCTAACTTATGGTGGACATTCTACTTACATAAAAATAATCCTTTGTTGATTTAAGTCCCTGGGATTTAAAGGATTGTTCAGGGAGCACAGATAAGGCAGCCTATTCTCAGTGGTGCAGTATGTAGAGGATAAAAGGCAAAAATGAAAGCACAGATTTTGGAATATAAAAGTGCTGGACAGTTCTTTGAAAAGCTTACTTCTAAAAAGAAGCAGATCTGAGAAGGAAATGGTAAAAGATAGGGAACCCCAGGTAGCATGGAATTTTGCAAAGGAGACAAAGAAGGGGCTTCTCTTGGGAGCCTGTGTTGGTCTGTGTGGAGGATGATGTAAGAAGGTGATATAATGACTAATGGGGACTAAATGGTCCCTGGGAAGTAAGGAGGGGACCCAGAGGCAGAGTGCCAGGCTGGCCACGGAGGGGTGCACATGAAACATGGAAAGATAAGAAGTTTTCTTAAGATGATGGCATGACCCTCCTTTAAACCACAAAGTTGAACAAATAACACACATGCTAATCTGGTGAGAATTTATAGATTCTCCTCTAACCATTTGAGCTATTGGCTTAATATTTTAGAGTCAAGGAAAAAGCTCTTGGACCTGGGATTGCAGTTCATCATGTGTGAGTTATGGTTCTTTTTAGCCCTGTAATAATGTATTCTTTTTTTTTTGTAAAGTGAAGTCTAGTAATAAAATCTTTATTGTAATCCAATGCTAACATGACTCTTCCTAACTAAGAATTATGTCTGATGGATTTAAGTTACCCCAGAAAATGTTCAAGCTAAGAATTTAGAAAGATAAAGCTGCCAAAAAGAATGCCCTTATAGATGAATGTTTTAGAGGAATTTCCTAAAAATGTGCCTTTTCCTATTCTGTCCTATTTTTTGCTTAGAAATTTGAAACTGGTATTTTTAATTTTTGATTTCTTTAGCAGTGTCCTGGTGACACATTAAAATATGCAGAAACCTCAGGCCCACTTGTGCAGTGAAGGCTTGGGGATCCATGCATTGGGAAGTTGCCTGTGATGTTTTGGAAGTGACCTGCTAGCCACTCCCAGAATGCTCCATGTTCACTGTGAGTTCTGGATTTGGCTTACATTCACAACAAGGTCAACAGTGAATTTTATATACTTTGCACTCCTTGGTACTTTTGTGATCCTTCCACATATGAGGCAGAACTATGGAAGACTGGGCATTTCCATGCTAGCTCTAATATAGAGACCCTCTGTGACAAGAGCTGTCCCTTCAAAGACAGTCCCTTGAAAGATGAAGATAATGGCACTGTCCCTTCTGACTCTAGGGGGCCAATCTGAGGTTGTGATTCCACAGAGCCTGATGCAGTACCCGGGATGGGGATTTGGAGTGAATTACTGTTGTGACCATGTGAAAGGCAGCACACAGGGATCTCAGCATTGGGCTTCCTAGCCAAGGAAAAGAAAGTGGCTAGACAGTTCCACTTTGTGAGGGCTGAAACAGCATCCAATATCTACCAAGGTTTGAAATTTAGTAAGAGCAGATTTGTAAACTGTGGCTCAGGTCAGAAGGCATCCTGGTTCCACAGCAGGAGAGAGAGAGTACAGGGCCGTTCCACCAGGAAGGTCTGGTAGACCTTCATCATTTTGTCCTGGATCTCAACCAGTGTTATTAGAGGTCACTTCTCTCTGCTTCAGTACAGGAGGGCAGCAGAGGGGTAGAAAAGAGAAGAAAGCAGGGTATTTCCTCCCCCTTCCCGGGCACAGAAGGAATACTCAATAAACTATTCAGTGGGGCTTTTACTGTGTGCTGTTATCACCATGAACTTTGTGCACAATGAGAAGAGCTGACTGTATTTAGTGCTTACTGTATGATAAGCTCTTGCTAAACCTTCCATATTACAGCTCTTAGAATCCTCACAGGAAACCCTTGGAGGTTGGTACTATTTTTATCACCACTTAGGCACAAGGAAAGGAAAACTCCAGGAAGGTTAAATAATTTGTTCAAGTAAGTGGTGTCAAAGCTTGGCTTTTGGCTAATGAGGACATTTTAAAAGCATGCTTAAAGTGTGTGTCTAGTGAAACTGATCCTTCCAGAAGTATGAATCACCCAAAGTGAGGGGTCTTCAGTGCAGACACAAAGCTTGGGTGTGTGTTAAGAGCCCAGGGAGTCTGTACTGTGTTACCTGAGAAGAAAGTGTCTGTAACTCACAAAATGATGGGGAATGCAACCAAAGGCTTAGGTAATTTTTCTTTTACTTGTGTTACTCAAAAATAAGAAATAACACTGGGCGTGATGGCTCACGCCTGGCATCCCAGCACTCGGGAGGCAGAGACAGGAGGATTGCTGAGTTCGAGGCTTGCCTGGGCTACATAGTGAGCTCAGGGCCAGCCTGAACTACAAAGCGAGACCCTGTCTCAAAAAAAAAAGAAATGACAATTCAAGCTTTCCTATTGTCTTAAGTATAGGTCCCTGTGCTGTAAACAACACGCAAAGCATTAATAATAGGGAGCATCAAAAAACAAATGCTCTAGAGACCTCCCAGCTCCATCAGTCTGTTTAAGACACGTGATAAGGAAACAGTGTCCTGTAGGAAGGAGCAGCAGGGCCCTGGACAGTGTGAATCTTTGTCTTGTTAATGAAGTAAAATGAACATTTTTACTGGTGTAAAACCAACAGCAGAGATGAAAAGCCATTCTCGTTACTTACCTCAGGGCTGCAAAGAAAATATCTATTCAATGTCTTAGCTGAGAAATGATAGGCACCATCAGGAGAAGGTGCCCTGTGCTGCATTGGCAGAAAGGACCAGGAAGAAATTGGCTTATTTTAAAGAGTTTTTCTACTTTTGATATGACTTGGGCCCTGTTCCTGAAGCAGCTTTGAATCAGAACAGCAATTCTTTTTACCCACTTGGCTGGAATGTTAAAGCATCTTTGGAAAATGTTCAATAAATGCCTTGAGCTCTATGTAAATAGGGACAATGTAGTTATTTGCAAAAAGAATCTCAGAGAGGAGCTTAACATTATATTGGGAAGAAAATGCATTTATTGCAAACCACCAAAAGGTGGAATTATTTCATAGAATAGATCGTACAGTGGCTGCAACAGAAGAGGCATTTAAGAATATGTTGGATGGATTAATGAATAAAAACTATGAATAAGGAGCCTGACTAAAACAAGTGAATGAAGCACATATAATAGACACTTGTACCTACTATTGTAAATTAGTCTTTTATTACAAAAAAAATCTTGTTTGTTATATGAAGCAAATGAAGTACCATCAACTCTGTCAAACACAGTATAGGGAATAATAAGCTTTGGCAATTACTATTCTAATAACTTTAACTTCATGAGTTACATCTATGACCATATGCCAAAATTGAGAACTAGTCAAAATTATGTTTAAAACATATAGGTCCTTCAATATAGCAGTACTACCCTTTGTGAGTAAAAGATCACTTGGGAGTTGGGGAAGTAGATAGACAGACGGAGAGGGGGAGATTAGAAATAGGGTTAGAGGTTCCATAGAGATCACATAGTCCTTGGGAATCTCATAGGCACTAACAGATAAAAGAGACAAAAAGGACAAATACAATACAGAACCAACTAAGAACAGCAGGACCACTAGAAACTTTATGCACCCTCCTATCATAATGCAAAAAGAAGAGAAATTAGAGAAGATTGAAATGTATTAATCTATAGGTACTGATTTTGACTGCAGGACAGGAGTGAATAAAGGAACAAAAGGAGAATAGGGGTACCTAATAGCAGGAGGCAAACAGGAGATTATTTTCCCTCTTCTGTAAAAATAAGAGCAGTTGAGTGGAGAAATTAAAAAAAACAAATTGGTCAGATTTGGCAACAGCAGAGTACAGAAATGGAAAAAGATCAGAAAAACAGAAAGAAAAGGAAGAACAGCAACAACAAAACAAACCTAAAAACACTACCAAAATAGCCCTTCACAGTGTGGATCTGTAGTCTCCAGTGGATCGTATGGGCAGTAGCATGCAAATAGAAGATGATTATTCACAGGGAGACAGCCATCGTCCCTTGTCTAGGCTCTGAATATAATACTTGAGCTTCATGAACTCCTGCAGGCTTGAACTTGGGAAAAGTCCAGAATCTCATGGGTGGAACTGACTCCTCCAGCTCACTAATGGCTGTAGTTAACAGGATTGCCCACTCTTCCAGTGAGCAATTTTTTGACATGATAGATTGGGCATAGGAACACACTGAAGGCCTCTGTCTAGGTTCCAGCACCATAGTTGCATTTATTCAGTGTCCACAGACAAGTAGGTAGTGTCTGTGGAGTCTCTTCCCCATGCAACAGCCATGTCGAGCCTGGCCCAGAAGGAAATGGAGATTCCATGACTTCTGGTCTCATCCCAGTTGCAGGAAAGCTCAAGGCCAGAACACTGTTTAATGGGGCCCGGGCCCTTCTTGCTGTAGCATACTGCAGGATACTTGCCATGCTGCTTATTCAGTCTGGCCCACCTACCTATGTTTGTTTTAAAGCTATCAACGTTGTTGTTTTAATACTTTTCCTGGCAGGTTAGGTTAATTTGAGGCTGTTAGATACCTAATTTTTCAAGGATTTTTTTATTTAGGTAGGGAAACTTTTCAAATAAAATTTTCTTTTTCCTCAGAAAGTAGAAAATACATTTTCTAATCACTTTCACTTGATCAATTATTTATGCCAGGCACAAAATCTAATGTTTAAAATAATTTTCCTTCAAAAGTTTGAAGCTGCTAAGACACTGTTTCTAGACTTCAGAATTCTGAGGAGCAAACTGCTGGCAGTCTGATTTTTATTCCACATGTCTAATCTCTTTTTAGGTACCTTCTTTTGGGAAGCTTTTGGATCTTTGAGTTATATACTTTCATTTACCTCCCTTTAATTCCATAGGCCTTTTCAATTTGAACACTTTTTTTTTCCAGGTTAGACAGGCATCTTCTGTTTTGACATTTATTATTTCTTCCCTTCTGATTTTTTTCTTTTTCTTCACAATTAGGGTTTTTCCTAGATGGGTGTTGATTCTACAGAATCCAGTTCTTTGTCTCTTAAATAAATTTCTCAGTCTTCCACATAACTTCACTGTCCTTCAAAAATATCAGGCTGCCAAAACCACCTTTTTATCTCATCTATTGACTTTTATGTGTAGACACATATTTTGTGTACATTAGGTTTTAAGATCTCCTTCTGGCTCTTTGTCCTGTTCTCTTTTTCTTGCTTAATAGATGACACTCACAATAGTCATAATATTTAAAGGCTCTCCTTGGTTTCTTAAATTACATATTTCTTCCAGAGTTTTTCTGTTTATTCATTTTTCCTCAAATATGTAGTGATTTTTATTAATTTATTTATATTATAATTGAGGGCTATATTTATTAGTATGGTAGCTAGTAAGTATTTTCTTGGCTACTATGTTCACCTATTTTTTCCAAAAAATATCTTCCTGGTACTTGTTTTCTAAGGTTGCTATAATAAAAGTACCAACTGAATGGCTTAATAGTTCTGGCTGGACTGAACTACAGTGGTTCGTGTATTACTATTCCTTCAGGTTGCTTGTACCACTGCTTGTACCAGTGGTAGGCTCATGCATGAGACGGTCATGTACGTACTGCCAATAGTTCAAGCCATCCAGCCACTACACATACTACTGACAGCCCTATCAAAATGTGTTAAACAACAGAAATTTATTCTCTCATAGTTCTGGACTTCAGAGGAGCAAAGTCAAGGTTTCAGTGGAGTTGCTGCCTTTGAGGGCCA
>PVIC010011704.1:0-40965 GCA_004025085.1 Thryonomys swinderianus | reverse complement strand
AAAAAAAAAAAAAAAAAAAAAAAAAAAAAAAAAAAAAAAAATGCAAAAGCCTAGAAAGAGATAGGTTCTTTCCTAGAAACTTGTCTGAGGGATGGGATAAATAAGTTGTGTTAAAACACATACTGACTTACAGCATTTAGAGTGGATTAAATAGCTGTATAATAATTTAGCAAGTTATATAAATTGAGATGATTTTATGTTCAGATTTCTAACCAAGTAATCAGAAGAACTCAAAAATGGCACCTGGGGTTTCATAAAACAGCTAGTGAGTTACTAGAACTTAATATTTTTGCCTAAGGCAAAATATTTAGATGTACTTGAATCTTGAATTACTTTCTTTTAAAACTGGTTTAGTTTAACCTTTCAGCTAACTGATCAACCACTGTTCCCTATTGGAATTGAAAAGTGAGCCCATATGCTTTTCAATAGAAAAAGAATGATCATATAAAACTATTGTGTATGTTACCTATGTTTGAAAATTTAATTATAAAAAGATACACAGAAAGTATAGTAATCATTTCTGTGCTCTAATGGTAATATGTTGTGATCTCTAATGTATTTACTGAATTTCTCATTAGAAGGATTGATAATGGAACTATATCACATGACTACTAAATGTGATCCTTGCCTTTGGGTCTTACTGTAACTGAAGCTCATATCTGAGATATTTTTCCTGTCTCCCCCCTCCTACCCCCCTTGCTTGTAGGGACAGAGTTGTAGCAGTTTTTGTGCAGGGTCCTGCTTGGCAGTTCAAGGGCTGGCCGTGGCTCTTGCCTGATGGATCACCAGTGGACATATTTGCTAAAAGTAAGGTTCCTGTATATTTACTGCTCATCCAATCCAGTGTAGAAATGGTACTTGAGAGCCGTATGTGACTGCATATGTGGTGAACATACTAAGGGATGGCTATTAACATTAGCTTGTAAGCACTTGTAAAGTATTTCTAAAGCCTTTTGTACATTAATGTCTTGCCCAGTTTTCAACTTTGGTAATTACTTACTAAAAAAATCATTAATTTTGCCTGTTTACTCCCTTTTACTCAAATTGATAACTAGTTTTAAAAAGGTGTTGACTGTTACTGACCACAACTGTGTACCAGTACCTTAAATGCCCCAGGATGTCTACGAGTAACTCATCCTCTGAAACGATTGTGATGTTACTGGCTTTTTCTTTTCATTCAGATCTCTGCTCAATGGTCTTTCTTTAGAGTTTTTCTGATCATGCTGTTTGAAATTGTTGTCACCTCCTCTCCATTGCTCTCAGAGCTTTACTCCCAGCCTGCAACTATTTTATTTTCTAGATAGGACTTCTTGTTACATCCTGCTATTTAATTATTGTATCTTTACTATAAGTCTTCCATGCTTAAAATGTAAATTCCTCAGCATGAAACACCTTTTCTGCTTTATTCACTTTTGTGTTCTTAGTACAGAAGATGGTTTGTCACAGGAGGCTTTCAGTAAATGTCTGCTGAATTATTTCAGACAGATTATATCCTTTCTTTAATATATATTGGCAAAATTGATAGAACAAAATAGATTAATTTAGCCTACTTGCTGGCATTGTTCATTACTATTTAGTTGGAGAACCAATTTACATTAGTAAGAGTAGAATTTTAAGAAATTATTTTCATGAAACAAGGATGTTTATTAGAAATGACACTACTGTTATGAATATAGATTGGACTACTGTGAGATCCAGCTTTTTTAGTAACTTTATTCATGTATGTTTATTAATACATGGTTATAGTACATAGTGATTACATTCTGTGTGAGTTGATAAATGTACATAATACCTCTTAATTCTTTTTTGTTAATCCCCTTCACACCATTCTCCCCATCTCTTCATCTCTCCCATGTGCAAAAGATGTCTCGCTACTTCCTACTTATCTTTTATTTTGCTTTTATTTACACTTTGAGTTTCTCATGTAATAGAAAATGTACGATATTTAAGCCATGTGTCTGATTTATTTCACTTATCAATACTGTCTTGAGAGTCCCATTTTCATGTATATGACTCAAATTTATCCTTTTCTGTGCCAGAGTACTACTCCATTGTGTATAAATACCATATTTTCTTTACTCATCATATGTGGATAGAAAAATAGACACTTTCAGGATATACCTGTTGTGAACTCTGCTGCTGTAAACATGGTTGTGTATGTATCACTGCTTTATGATCCCTGTATCTCTTTAGAAAGATAATTAAGGGAAGAATAGTTAGGTTGAATGGAATTTCCTTTTTTTTTTTTTTTTTTTTTTGTGGTACTGGGGATTGAACTCGAGCCCTTGTGCTTCCAAGGTAGGTACAGTACCATTTGAGCTAAATCCCCAACCCAGAATTTCTTGTATTAGCTTTTTGAGGAGCCTTCATACTGATTCTGACATGGTTTTACAGCTCCCCGTTTTTTGAGTGATTCTTTTACTTTGGGGGGGGGTCTAATTCTCTTGAGTTTTTTTTATAATATATTCTATATATGAGTTCTCTAAGGACAGCAGGTAAAATTTTGTGGACTCTTGTCTTTAATCTGTTGATTTCTATAAAAGAAGCTTTGTAATTTGATATGATCCCATTTGTTGATTCTTTGTGTCATTTTTGTGTAGTTGTCCTGTGAAGCTCTAGGTGTAGTCAGTATTGAAAGGGGAGAAGACCAGCTATGTAAATTTAGAGAAAATCGGCCTTGTTTTGCCAGCTTTTAGATTTGTACTCCCTATGTAATTAACTTGCCTGTTAGCAGAACTGAGCAGGGATGTGACCCATATATTTAAGGTAATAAAGGAGATAGACAAGGGTTTAAGCTTCATAATACTTTTGCTTACCTACTGGGCATCTATAGGCCCAAGTGGTGAGTCAGTTTTGTTTTTCTTTTTAATAGTGAAAATAGCTTTCAGGTTCTCAGGACAAAACTCAAACCATGCTTTCAAGAACAACAGGTTAGGGCTGGAGATTAGTGCTGGGTGTGGTGGTTCATGACTGTAATCCCAGCACTCAGGAGGCAGAGGCGGAGGATTGCTGAGTTCAAGGTTTGCCTGGGCTACATAGTGAGCTCAGGGCTAGCCTGAACTACAAAGTGAGACCCTGCCTCAAAAAAAAACAAAAAACAAAAACAAAAATAGGTTAAGGGTGTCCCAGTGCTAGTCTCTGACTCTTAGTGCCAGGATTCTTGTATGAAACTGTCCAAGTTTGAAAGTTTTAATCCTTTCTTCTTCTCCTGTCTTAATTTATTTTTAAAAACAGGTTACTCACCTTATAGCTCTTTATTACTTCTGATTGATGCTCCTTACTGAGTAATGCTTATGTAGTTGGTAAATAGTTAAATGTGATGAGGGAAAAAGGGAATTTTAATGAAAGCAAAATAATTAGTGAAAGAAAATGGCCTGTGTCTTACATACTTGGTTCCTTGTTGAGTAGTATTTAACAAAAATGATGAAAATGTCTTCAAAATGATAATGCTTTCTGAATTTTGGTAGCACTATTCAAAATGTTACTTTTACAAAAGTAAGAACTTTGAGAATTTTCCTTTAACACTAAATCATTTGTTTTCTTCCATGAATTATTTTATTTTTTCAACCTTTTTCTTTGAGCTCCTTTCTGACACCGATTTAAAGTGTCCTTTTGGCCTACATATTAAACAGCAAAATAAAGCCATTACTTTTCGACTAACCCTTTCTTTCTGGCTACTTTTTCCTTTTAGAAAAGAATTATGTCCTTAACTCACTTTCTATTTAGTTCTCCATTACCTGGGGTCTGGCTCTTTCTCACAAACTGTTCGCACCAAAGTCATTAGTGACACAGGTGTTGGAAAGTTTTGACCTATCAGAATTTGACTGCATTGACTTATTTTTTTACTTTTAAAAATGCTATTTTTCAAACACATGCTATTCACCAATAAGTAGGTCATAAAGAGCTCATGAGATGGGTGTGGTAGTACTGTTTCCCAGCACTAAGAGTAAGAGGTAGAAGGTTGCAGCACCAGTTTGAGGCCAGCCTGGGCTCTGTAGGGAGACCCTGTCCCAAAAATAATCTCAGATTTCTTTGTTTAGAAACCTAGGACAGAATGATAGCAATAGTAAAAATCATATGCTAGTTAAAAAACACTGAGAGGAAAAAACTGAACATTTATATATGTACATGAAAAACAAAGCTGTACTGGTGATAAACTGATTGCAAATAGGATAATAAACTAACTGGGATAATTCAACTGGATTGTTAGGATTAGAAGAAGATTATGTTTATTATCTGCCTAAAACCCAGTTAGTTTTTACAAGTGAAATAATACCATTTCACTTCCTGTTCTATGATGGCTTAAAGTAATATTTGTATTAAAATTTACATTTCTTACGTAAAAGCCATTTCTTATCAGAAAAAATTCACATTGTTCATAGGACAGTCCAAACTTGCTCTCATAAGTGAGAGCAGCTGTTGTGGCAACTGTTTCTCTGCATGGAATCTTCTAACTCTGCAGAGGCATGATTTTCAGTTGCTGACTTCTAGGTAACCTCTTCTAGAGTTAGATCACCTCTTCTACAGGCCTTCCTCAAAAACTAAAATATCCAAAATAACCCTCACTCTTCTTAGCCTGCTTTATCGTGTTTCAGTGAGTTATGCTGTACAAGTGTTGCATATTTGTCTTGTGGCAATTCTTAGAATACTGGCTCCAGGGAGTACTGTTTGTCACTGCTCTGTCTTTAATAAATAGTTCATGAGGTCTAGTAGGTACTTGCTGAATATTAGATATAGTTTTCATTGCAGTTTTCCTTTTTCCGCTTTTTTTTAAACAACTTTTTTTTAAACAACTTTTTTTTAAACAACTATTAGTTCTCACACTCCAGTCTTCCTCTCCCCATTCTTACATTTTCTCCCAAAGAAATCTCTCTTTACCCTCTAGATTATTAAATTGTGGCAGACTCTGCTAATATTTTGTAGTATTCTCCATGTCACTTAATTAAGTATTTGTGCTCTTTCATGTGTCCTACAAGCCCAACACTGCTTTAAACTCTGGTCTTACCTCTTATCCCTCATCATGCAAACTGATGACATTTCTTCATATCCTAGATTAAACCATAGTCTCTTTGAACATGCTTTTCTTGCTTAGTCCCTTTTGTTCTTGACTCATTATGTACTTGTCCCCAAGGTCTCAAGTCTTTTTGAATTCATGGTCTGTATCAATAGTGGTAAACACACCACAGCAGACTGTTTGTATCATTGAGAGCTGTAAAAGCTTCCCTATCCACGCCTGTAATCCCAGCACTCGGGAGGCAGAGACAGGGAGGATTGCTGAGTTTGCGGCGGCTTGCCTGGGCACCATAGGGACCTCAGGGCCAGCCTGAACTACAAAGCAAGACCCTGTCTCCAAAAAGCAAAAAAAAAAAAAAAAGCTTCCCTGTCACTGGTCTATATGTTACTCTCATACTCTTAATATATCGTATTTAAATAGTTCTTTCATACTGTCCTTAACTGAATCATGTGTACTTTGTGATAGCGTATTTATTTCATTTTTCAATGCCTAACATATATAAACTCACTGAATATTTGTTAAATGTTTTTAATGATATGCTGCTTCTACTTAAAAGATCAGTTTGATTATAATGTACTATTATTTGATAGAAGATTATTCTTTTTTTAGATTTCTGGTTGACATATCTTTTGGATATATATTTTCATAATTTTAATTATAATTTGAGTAAAATATTATTTTTTTCTGCTCCCCATATAGTTAAAGCCTTCCATCTCAAGTATGATGAAGTTCGTCTAGATCCAAATGTTCAGAAATGGGATGTAACAGTATTAGAACTCAGCTATCACAAACGTCATTTGGATAGACCGGTTTTCTTACGGTTCTGGGAAACATTGGATAGGTAATTTTGATCTTAAAATATACTAAAATATTTAAATATACTTAAAATACTCTTAAATATGCTTATTGAAGTAATTTTCTTGTTTTAGTTAAATTTTAAGAACCTTCCAGTTGTAAATAATGTTTTCCAGTTCTCTCTATCATTGTCTAATTTGATGTTGATCTGTAACAGATAATTAATAATAGTCTTTGATATACTGGATTTAAAAATACATGGATTAGCCAGGCGTGGTGGCTCACGCTTGTAATCCCAGCACTCGGGAGGCAGAGGCAGGAGGATTGCTGAGTTCGAGACTTGCCTGGGCTACATAGTGAGCTGAGGGCCAGCCTGAACTACAAAGCGAGACCCTGTCTCAAAAAAAAAAAAAAAATAGATGGATTATAGAGGCTTATAGCCTATTAGGAAAGGACACTAAACCTTGAGTCAGAAGATACATGCTAGTCTTGGTTTTGTGATCTGCCTCTAGTGAACAATATGACCTTTTGAATCTCATTTCCTGTTTATCCTTGTGTTTTTACAAGCACTGAAAGGTCTCTGACTGGACTTATTGGGGTTATAGGAAGTTTGTGAAAGGAATTTAAATTTTAAATTCATTTTCATCACTAATATAATTAGTTCTTTACAATAGTAACAACTTTGTAATTGTCAAATTTAAGAACAGAATATGATCAAAATTAATACTGAATTTATGTTTTGAAGTACTCCTTAAAAAATCTGTAACTTGGGGCTGGAGGGTTAGCTCAGTGGTTCTGATTCCTGCCTTGCAAGTGCAAGGTCCTGAGTTCGATCCTGTTAACCACATACAATGCCCACCAAGAATCAATACCACATACCACAGTGCTGAGCGTGGTGGCTCACGCCTGTAATCCCCGCACTCGGAAGGCAGAGACAGGAGGATTGCTGAGTTTGATAGTGAGCTCAGAGCCAGCCTGAACTACAAAGTGAGACCCTGTTTCAAAAAAAAAAAAAAAAAAAAAAAATCTGTAACTTTCTTGTAAGTCTCTCACTAGATTTTTTACAGGTTTCCTCCAAGTCACATGTGTTCAGGGTGACCTAATGTGGTTATAATTGATAGTTTGTTAAGGAGAAACATTTACTTTTGTAGCAGAAGCTCTTAGGTTGTAGAATTTAATAAAAGGAATGTTTTCTTTTTGTTTACTTAAGAAGTCCTTCATTTTCAAAGGTTACAATATCAAATTTCCAGTTTTATAGAAAATAAAACATCTTGCTTTGTTAAGTATGAAGAAATGCCAACTTATTTTTACATGTAATCTAAAACTCTATGATCATTATAACCTATTGTAATATTGTTTTTCAGGTACATGGTAAAGCATAAATCCCATTTGAGATTCTGAATGATTTGAAAATCTGGATTAAGAAGCATGGATATACCTTGATCTAAAGACTGAGACCCAAGCTTTATGAATTTATCAAGAACTTAACAAATGAAGAAAGTTACAAATCAGTCTTTTATAAGACCTCATTTGATGCTTTGTGCTTCAACGGGATGATGCCTGCCATTCATATAAGCAAACTTTTTGGCTTACAACTATTTTTTTAATATTAGCCTTCTAGTCTGTAATGAAAATTGTATATTTTGATAGAAGTTTTTTCTCTATTGGTTAAGTTAGCATTACTTAAAATTTGTTTCTTTAGAAATAAATACAAGTTACAAATGTGTGTATATTTAGAGGTTATAAGGCTTCCTAAGCCATCTTTGCTTCTGATTTTTCACTGCTCTATAATTCCTTTTACTGAAAATACTGTGTTATAAGTGAATTAAATTTTAGATGCTGGAACTTCAAAAACCATGCAAAGGGATGTGACTATTTTGAATGAATCAAATTCTCAACTTGTATGTATGTCCAAAATTTTTATTTAAAAAGAAATAATGAAAAACAAGAATTTTCAGCTTTGTTGAACTTTTCAAGATTTCTTTACTTTTAAGTGAATATGTTTAATGAATGTACATTCTTCTCATTGACTTTTGATGATTTTGAATCTTAAAATGTTCTATTTCTATGGGGGATATCTTTCCATTTGAAAAAAAATTCTCAAAAAAAAGATTAAAACATATTAGGCTGTAGTAATTTTTATTTTGAGAGCTGGAATATGATTTGGGAGAAATGTATTAGCCCTATTACATTATAACCTTACTGTCTTTATCTTTCCTCATAAGTCCTTTGATTCTTATTCTGTATGGTATAGGATTTTGAGTCTTCTGTTTCTAGGCATGTAGTTTTTGACTGATCTTCCATTATCCTTAAATATTGGTAAATTCCCAGGCGCCAAAGAATGCATTTGCTTGTGTCTGAACAGAAAGAGAAAAACATTAGTATTTTTATGTGTGTATTCAATATGGTATAAAATATAAAACCTATATTTTAACAGTAAAATATTTTACTATTTCTCTACTTTAGACAGAGTGTTGCAGCCAAGGTACAATGAATGAGCGTTTTCCTTGAGTTTTGATTCCACCTTCAATTTCTTAAAAGCTACTGGGAACAGTTACTCCCCCAAATTGTTTTTGTCATTAGAATTGTTGATAACAATTGTGTTATTTTTTCCCCCAGTGATTCTCCTAGGGTAATGTATTTTTCTTTATAAACCTGTAGTTCTTTCTTGTCAACTAAGCTGATGCCACTTAACCTCTTTTTTGGAATTTAATGCTGTCATCAAAATGAGAAGCAGTTATTTATTTTTAAAGAAACCACAGAGGTTCATATTGATAATAAATAGGAGAGCTTCTTACTCAGTTGGAATTCACAAGGCTTTACAGAAGAAAAGCAGTTACTGTTTTACGTTTTTAGACCAGTGTATTTACAAGGTTGAACAGATCTTGGCCTCATCTTCTGTACTTCGCTGCATCCCCTCTACATGAAGAGAAAAGAAAATTCAATTTGTTTATATTAGAGCTTCTCAGCATACAAGTTTGTTCCAAAATAAATTATGTATTGTGTGAACTTTCTCTATGAAATGGTCCAGGACTAGAATGTAAGATTACTTGTTAAGACTACTACAAGTGGACATAAACTACCTTTCCATAAAGATTTTTGGTATTTATATGTGAAATTTACTTGATAATGAAATATGGTTAAAATTTTCATTGAACAAGGTTTTATTTTTCTATTTTGAATTTGCCTTATATATATTCAAAGGCTTCTGGAAATACTGTGTGGAATATTCAGAAAAATACACTTATGCTATTCCATGTATTTTAAAATCAAAACCATATACTTGGGTTCTTTTTAAAAATTTTCAAGTTTGATCTCTAAGTGCACGTAATTAATTTTATAATGATTAATTCTTTAAAAAATAGCCTTTGCAAACAAAGCACTCAGCCAATTCCTTTTCATTCTTCTATGACAGAGTCCTATAGCAGCACCTAAGACAGTGCCTTGCACATGGTAGGCACTGAGTAAATACTTATATGCATGAGTGAATGATGTACTTTCAGTGTAACAGGTTTATTACAAAAATGGCTTGAATATACTTGACCTTGGGAGTTTGAGAATACGGAACTACAAGGAATGAAGAGGTATAGATGGGATGTAATGGAAATAAAGTGCACATTATTAACTCAACTTACCCATAAATTACTATTACTTAAGACACCCTTGTCTGGTTCACCTGTAAAGAACAGCTTTATTTCTTTACTGCTTGGTTCCTTTTGGGTCAAACAACAAAAGAAGTATGTCACTTTCAATCAGTAGTTCTCAAACCTGACTGCACACAGAATTATTTAGGAAGTTTTGAAAAATATCCGTGGCTGAATCCTGATTCTTAATTTGTCTGGCGTAAGACTGGTCATCAGTAGTTTTCAAAAGTTCTCTGGGTAATTGCATGTGTATGAAGGAGAGAGAATCGTGGATTTCATACTGAAAACAATTACCAGTATTAAGTAATTGTGTTTCTTCCTCCTCCTCCTCTCTTGTGTTTGTGTGAGACCACCCTTGGCACTAGACCATCCTCATTATTGGTGATATTGGTCTATATTCCCAAATGACAAATTCAAGTCTTATTTATTTAATATTGAAGGACTATTTTGCTGTTTAATATTTAAACAATGTTTTAATATATTTCATTATTAACTAGTATTATAGTTTATGGTTTGTTTCCCATGTGTCCACGTCCTTTACTAATTCTGTTTTTAGAGCAGCACAAATAGAAATCCATACAGGAATAATTTACAATGACGAAAGCCTAAATTTTTATGGTAGAAAGAAGTATTTCTATCTGCCATGCAAAATGAGATAGTTTGATTATGAAAAGAGACTTACTTTTAAATTGGTGTACACAGAAAAGTAAATTACTTAATTAAATAAGATTCACGATCTGAAAAACATTGAAGGAAATATTTTTCCTAAATAAAAATTTTGTGACTCTTAAAAAAATTAAAGTGATGACAGTGTTCTTTCTTGGAGGGCGGGGAGGGAGTACTTGTTGAATGAATGTAGTATATAAATTCTTAGAGACTTAACAGTATATTTTATAATATAAATAGGATAGTTATAAAAGGTAGTTAAAATTAATAGGGAAGCACTTCTCCACTGAACTTCACCTTCAGACCTAAACTTTATGTTTTGAAATTACTTCCTTAAATAGAAAATTAAAACTAGAGAAGTTTTTGTTTCTAATTTTTCAGAAAAATTTATTAAAGTTTTCACATACACATAATATGCACACATACTTATGCAAAGGATTTTTAATAAGTTGCTGGTGCATCTGGTTAAAATTTATTTAGACTGCTATGGAAAAAAAGATTTGAATTTTAAGAGATGTAGAAATTTCTCCATTGAAATGTTAATGACATTTTTCTTGAAAAATAATGAAAATTAAATGTAATTACATTAGCTTTAGTATTACTAATTTTTTGGTATTCACTTTGAGAGTCACATGGTGATTCAGATAATACAATAACCTTAGATATAAAAGGGAGAAAGAATTGAATTTGACACGAATTAGATTTGAACATGTTCCTGGTCATGTTTGGAAATTTATTAGCTCCAGCATTATTTCAATATTTACATGTTGGTGTAATAAAGAATAATTGATAATGTGTAACATTGTATAAATAACTTAGTGAATACACAGTAGGTAGTAATATTTTCAGGTCTTTGATTTGATTGTATTTGTTTTAGGTATGTTTATGAGAATCTTGGTAAATATGCCATTTATTAAAATTCAGTAAGCATTTTTATATGAAAACTAATGAAATAAAACTAGTCTTATTGCCAAAAATTCAAAACGTGGGGTGGTGGTAGTATTTCAAATTTCAAGATTCTCTTATTTTTTTTTCTTTTTGCCAAGGAATCCATTTTTTGTAGTCAATTAAAAACTACTAAAAGCATTTATATCTCCAAGTTTAGCTAGAGTTCTTCATTAGGTAATGCAGTTATTTTACATAGGTATAGCAGCTATCGTTAATTGCATAACCACTGATACACAGTATTTCTCAATCAAAGTGATTCTTTTTTTTTGCTTTTGAGACAGGGTCTCACTTTGTAGTTCAGGCTGGCCCTGAGCTCACTATGGTGCCCAGGCAAGCCGCTGCGAACTCAGCAATCCTCCTGTCTCTGCCTCCTGAGTGCTGGGATTACAGGCGTGAGCCACCACGTCCGGCATTGTGGTATGCAGTGTTGATTGTTGGTGGGCATGTCTCCATGCCCAGCATTATATGTGGTAACCGGGAATCGAACTCAGGACCTTGTGCTTACGAGGCAGGCGCCGGAACCACTGAGCTAACCCTCCGGCCCGAAAGTGATTCTTAAATAGAGTTTAGGTTTGGCTCACTGTGTAACCTGACAGTGGTCTGTTCATTTTGATTCCATTTTGGTGTATTTTTAAAATTCAGTTTTAATTTTAACAATAGTTTTTACAGTACATTAAGAATCTTGACATTTCTGACCTCCCTCATCCCCAATTTAAAAGAAAAAATGAAGGAAGAAGCCAGAACTGAATGTAGTCTTTACATGAAGTGATTTGTGAAATTTGTCAGATACAGTGTTTGTTTGGGAAGTGAAATTTTGAAAACTAATGGTTAAACCTTGAGTCTCTTTCAGTTAAGTAATTTAGAGAATCATTCTTTACAAAGGAAGCAAGCTGGGCTGGGGATTTACCTCAGTGGTTCTGGCGCCTGCCTAGCAAGTGCAAGGACCTCAGTTCGATCCTGGTAACCACAGACAAGAATATTGGGTGTGATGACTTACTGCCACCAGCAGTCAGTACCACATACCACAATGCTGGGTGTGGTGGCTCACATCTGTAAACCCAGCACTCGGGAGGCAGAGGCAGGAGGATTGCTGAGTTCGAGGCTTGCCTGGGCTACATAGTGAGCTCAGAGCCAGCCTGAGCTACAAAGCGAGACCCTGTCTCAAAAAAAAAAAAAAGTAGCAAGCCGTATACTCTACTGAACTTAGTTTGATTATGGTCAATTTCTTATGTTATTTTTGTGATAGTTTTAAGAGCATGTTCTGATATATTTTAAGTTTGAACATCCTGATTTAACATTTAATTTTCAAAGCAAACTCTTCTCTCATATAATCAGATCATTAATACCATCATCATGTTGATAATGCCAATAGTAATGTATGGATCTTCTGCAACAGAATTACTTTAATGAACTTAATGGCCCATATTCAAACAATTTCATTTCATTTATATGTGCTCAGTTGAATATGTATTTTATTCCTTGATCATCTGCTCTTAGGTGAATGTCCTCGTGTCTAAAATAGAACATGAGTTATAAATACTCTTGAATTTATTTTTCAAGGTTTAAAGATCCTAGTATATAAGCACATTGTCAAATCAGCTTTTTCTAAAACACTTTAATAGTGTGATCAGCATTTATGGTGAGTTGGACTTTTCTCTCTCTTAAATGGCAACAGGATACATTATAAAATAGCTGTGGAGAGGGCCGGAGGGTTGGCTCAGCGATTCCAGCGCCTGCCTCGCAAGCGCAAGGTCCTGAGTTGGATCCCGGGTAACCACATATAATGCTGGGCGTGGAGACACGCCCACCAACAATCAACACCGCATACCACAATGCCGGACATGGTGGCTCACGTATGTAATCCCAGCACTCGGGAGGCAGAGACAGGAGGACTGCTGAGTTCGCGGCGGCTTGCCTGGGCACCATAGTGAGCTCAGGGCCAGCCTGAACTAGAAAGCGAGACCCTGTCTCAAAAAGCAAAAAAAAAAAAAATAGCTGTGGAGAACACTGTGTGTCTGAGTCTTAATTAGTTGTAGGTCCTTTGGCACAGAATGTATGGTTTATAATTCACCGTCAGAAGAACACTGACTTTTATGAAGTAACTAATATAAATCAAGCTGAGACTATAGTGAAGGAGAAAACATCTATTACTACATTTCAGTGTTGGATTTTGCTTCATTGGCCAACAATTTATTAGTATATGTTTGTAATACATAATCACATTCTATGTGGGGAGTAGGTACATGTATATATACAACACATTGTGATTATTTTTTCATGCCTCTCCCCTCCTTTCACCCCTTGGTCCCTCTCCTTTTACAAACACATTACAACTGGGAACGCAGTATATCACAGTCATGATAAATGTGATATTCTCATTGAACTGCCTTCAGGCAGATCCGAGTGTTTATTCTGTAATGATCCTTGTTTCTCTTAAGTTGATAAACAATACAATCTTTAAATTGGTACTACTTGGAAGTGAAGTGAGTGTGTAGAAGAGTTGAGCGAGATCAAGTGTGCTTGTTCATGGGTCATTCAGTTTTTGAACACAATTGAATAATACTAATGCTTACGATAGTATTGACTGTAAAAGCAGTTAAAATATTTGTATTCTTAGGTAATGTATTTTTATTCCATACTGTAACACAATGCAAAAAGTATAAAATCACTGATGAAATAATTTGCATATTAAAGTAATTTAAGAAAGCAAGCTGATGTAGAAATTTGAGGAAGAAATTGCATGAGAACTCCAATTTAGAGGGAAAAAATATGTGTTCATTTGGGGCAGTCAGGAATTTAAACAAAGTGACCCAAACATCTATGATGATTTTTCTCCAGTGGAACTGAGCCGTCAGATAACAGGTATAGGGAATTGTGGTCAGACTGTTCTTTGATTTTCCTATAAGCCACCTTTTTCCACAGTTTGTTCTGGAGGATAAACTGTTGTGGTAAGAATTCTTAAGATGTCAGCTTATTTTTTCCACAGTAGAGGGGTACAGTTAGTGCTATTCTGAGCATTTTCTGTATCTTAACCTGAACACATTTATATCCTTGTTTCTATGAAGTTGTGTATCTTTTCTTGCCTGGTGACTAATTTTATTAACAGTTTCTTCTTATCTTCCACTAATTCTTTAGTTGTTATGGTCCAGCTGTGCCCAGCTTTATTCTCTTGTTTTCACTGAGAGGTGGTTTTAACGTCCTGAGAGAGGAAACAAAAGCCATTGACTTCCCAGTGCAGTATCTTACTGATCTGTGAACCAAGACTTTTAATGAACAATGTGCATACAATAGGCATCTTTTCTATTACGGTGGTTTAAATGTGTTGTTCACCAAAGACTTGTCCATTCATATGTACTTCTCCTAAAACTTCCCCCCTCTGTTGTGTCATCTTGTACTTGCCTCTTTTTACCCACATTTACATTTGATTCTACCCTTCATCTTAACACAAATGGCTTCGTTACATGCCTTCAACTCCTAACTTTTTTATTCCATCTGCCAACTACCCATTTTGAGTAGAACAGTTGCTGTGGGGCTGGAGTCTTTGGACAAGTAGAATGTGTATACCCTTCTGATTCTACTAGAAACTGTGAAGAGTTTGCCTTTCATTTCTTTTCTAATCCAGATGTAAGCCTGTAGGCTAGCAGCAGGGAAGCCTTCAGCAAGGACCTAATGCTCCCCGAAAAGTCTTGCTGTTAGAAATCTGCGAACTTAAAAGGAAAAGTGCAGAACAAGTTGTCTGTGCTAGTGAGAAGACTAGCTTCAGAGTATCTGCTGGGTCTTCACACAGAGGCGTTAATCTCGCATCTCGTGGGCTTGCTTGGAGAGGATACATTCTTATAAATACAAGGAACAAAGGATGTTTTCCTTTTGTATAAAGGGCGCTGCACCTTATCTGATAATATATCAGCCCAAAGAAACTGAGATAACTGACTTGTTCAGGGATGTGCCACTTAAAGCTCCCCGCCTTTGGGCCTGTGTAGAAGGGAGGGTGAGTAGACAAGGGAAAATAGTCCAAGGAAACCTAGAGAAAATTAGCATCCGCGGTGAAAAACCACTCAAAGAGGAGTGATTTAAAAAAAATTGTTAGTTGAGGTGAATGACAACCTTAATCTTCAAAAGCAGATGGAAAAATTCAGCATAAACCTAGAAAGTAAAACATTAGAATGTGGCAGAAAGTTCTATGGCTACAGTAGCTATATGTGAAAAAAGACAGCTACATGATGTGAGAGAAAAGCATCTGTAGAGAAGTACAGGATATTCAATGTGAATAAATGAAAAACCAGGAGAAAAACATTGGGAGAGCACAATTACTAAGTACTAGAGGAGTTTTTCACTAGTTTGAAAGGAGAGGTAGTATTAAAGGGAAAAAATGCCTACCAGGTCTTCAGGTATTTATTGTTTTACTACTTTGTGCTAATGACAGGGTTTCAGTGAAAAAAAATTGACCATACTTTCACCTTTAGGGTGAAGAGAGACATAAGTGATAAATGTGCTCTGAGTGGCAGTAAGTGACATGAGGATAATGACTGAAACAGATACGATAGAGGAAATAGAACTTTTTTTTTTTTTTAAGACCGGGTCTTGCTTTATAATTCCTGAGCTCACTATGTATGTAGCACAGGCTAGCCTCAAACTCAGCAATCCTCCTGCCTCTGCCTCCTGAGTGCTGGGATTACAGGTATGAGCCACCACGCCCGGCATTGTATGTGGTTACTGGGATCGAACTCAGGGCCTTGCTCTTGCGAGGCAGGTGAGGCAGGCGCTGGAATCACTGAGCTAAATCTCCAGCCCTTAAATTGTAATATTTTTTCTCTTTGAGGCAGGATCTCACTATGTAGTCCAGGTTGGTGTAGCCAGGCTGGCTCAAATTCTCTCTCCTCGTTTACCTTCCCAAGTGAAGGAATACAGGTATGTACCAACAGGCTTGGCTTGGGATTTAATATTACTAGCCATTGGTCAGAGACATGTCAAATAAGATGCCGTTTGTTCAAGTCAATAATTTGAAGTGAGAGAGCAGATTTTTCAAGAGCTAGAGAGAAAGCAATCCAGGTGGGACATGGTTTAAAAACTCCGAGACAATCCTACTGGCTATTTTAAGGAGTGGTAAGAAGGTCCCTGGACGTGTGAGGGAGCAAGTGCAATAAATTATGAGGGCAGAGGAGCAGCAGGGGGAAAGATTGTGCATGGCCTGAAGACTAGGGTGAGGCTTTTGGCTTTTATTTTTCTGGTAGATACAGGAAGCCACAAGAAGGTTTCTTAAGCAGAGTGCCAAGGTTTTTAATTTTAAGAGAGTCACTGACTGCCGTTAAAGAATAGAGTAGGAAGATGGGACCAAAGCCAGGAGACCAGATCCTGGTATATTAACTAATTGAGACAAGAAACTGTGAGTTTGGACCATTTGTTATAAGTGGAAGGAATGACTAGTCATATTTTGGAAATACTTTCAAAGTCCACAAAATAGGCAACTGTACTCTAAGGCTGATGTGAGGCACATGTCTGTAATCCCGGCACTCTGGCAGGTTGAGGTGGGGGGTTGAAATGTTGAACCTACACTGGGCAATTTAGTGTCTCAAAAAAGGTCTGGAGGTGTAGCTCAGTGAGAAGGCCCTGGGTTCAAACACCCTTGCCACAAAAGCTTTCCAGGAGTGAGTGTGTGTGTGGTCAGCACACTCAAGGTTTTTTTTGGCTGAATAACAAAAGAAGAAATTCTGTCTGATATGATGGGAAAGATTTGGGAATGGTAGCAGGTGGGAGAGTTTTGATGTTTTGAGTTTGGAATTACAATTAGAAGCACAGGAGGAGATATTCAAATCTTTGAATTTCAACCCTAAGATAGGAATTTACAAAGGGAAAAATCATATCTCTAGACTTTAGAGTAACACTGTAAATAAGAAACTGTTCCCGGGTCTGATAATTTGTTTTGAAGATATTCAAGGATACATAGAATATCTTCCCTAAGTAACTTTACCAGTGGGAAATGCCCCAAACTTTAAATAAGCAGTGAATCAAAAGAGATAACTATTCTGAGATAAAGTGATGGAGGATTTGTAATATAAAGGGGTAAATATCCTTTAAGTGTAAAAGACATATTGCATGGAAAGTTTCACACTAATTATCACTTCTGAGGTATCAGCAATAACCTAGAAACGAGAACTGAATAAGGTGGTGAATTGAGTAAAACCGTTTTGAATTTTTCATTCCTAGAAAAAACAAATGTTTGACATCATGGAAGATTAACAATAACTTGTACTGAGGTTTTAGACATTCTTAAATAGGTCAGGAAATTATTTCCAAGTTGTTAAGTTGTAAAGGTAAAATTCTGATAACTTCATATTTTCAACCACAAAAGCATAAAACAGAACATTTTCAATAGTCATTTTAAAAATGTTCTTTCTCCTGCACAAATTTTATTTTCAAAAAGTAGCTAGTCACAGGCTTCTGATAACCTTGTATCTGCTGTACTGGGAATTGAACCCAGGGCCTTCCCACTGTTATGCCCCATCTTTTTTATTTTTTAATTGGAGACAAGATCTAAGTCACTAAGTTGCCTAGAATGGGTTCAGATTTGAAGATTACAAATTTATTTGTAAAGAACAAGTTTATTTGTACATAACTTTGAATCTTGAAATTTAACAAGTTAAATTATTTTTAGTAGAAATACCAAGCTTGTTCCCATGTATTTGTATTATTACTGCTCTCTTTATGGGTTTTCCCCCCTTCCTTCTCCTTTCTCTCTTTTTCACCTTGTTCCCTGTTACATATGTGAAACAGTGTGTAAGTGTCTGCCATAGGCTGGCTGAGGGAATGAGGACCTCATTGTTGGGTCCTGTCTCTCAGCTCACCTTGTGTACAAATCAAGCGAAAGCATTTGTGTCAACCCATGTGTTAACTACTAAGGTTTAGTTTAAGTACGGAGACATACTTCAGTGTTTTCTTTCAGCACCTCAGTGTGTCATCTTCTTATGTTCTCTGAAATGTGTATATCCTACTTTAGAGATTTATAGCAATACATGGAAATATTTATCAGAGAATGGTGTGTGAATCACGAACATTGTATGGTGGGGTGGTTGTGTGTTTGTTAAAATGCAGATTCCTCGGTCCCTGTTGCAAGCTTCTGAGGCAAGTTTTTGGGGGATTTATGTATTTAACAAGATCCTCAAGTAGTTCACAGATACACTATTTTTGAGAAACACTAACCTTGAAAATCTAAGATCCTGGCCAGGGATTTAGCTCAAGTGGTATTGCATGCCTACCTTGGGAGCACAAGGGCCTGAGTTCAATCCCTGATACCATTAAAAAAAAAATCTAAGGCCAAATTATTTTTTCATCTTGATCTAATTCTTCCCTTCAAAGAAATAAGCTCCAGACATACTGTGTCATAGCCTTTCAGCATACCAGCTCTTCTCACACTTCTGTATCCTAGTCAGTGTCCCATTTTCTCCCTGGAAAATGAGCTCTTACTCTTCAGGACTCAGCTGAAATTCATATCTGCATATCTATTAAGGTCTATTTGGACATAAATAATGAGTATTTTGTTAGTCATTTGTACATCATAAGTAGCATAAGGTACTTGACATTCTTAATTTTATCATGTACTAGAAGAGTAGCCTTCTTACAAAGTGCTTTTCAATTTATTACTGTAATTTCCTACTTTTTTTCTAACTCGAATTTAAACATTTTTCCCCACTGCAGTGTTGGTGATACTTGTAATCTTCTTGTTATCCACAGCTTAGTTCAAGCAGTAATAGCTTTTGTTGTGTAACAAATCATGCTATAACTTCATGGCTTAAAGCAATTAACATTAATTATTCATGATTTTGTTGGGTTCACTTCACGGTCCTTTGGAGCTTCCTTGGCTTTGGCTAGAAAAACTGTGGTGGGATCACGCACATGACTGGTCATCATTTAACTGATGGAAGAAGCTGTATCTGTTTGAGAGTAGTGGGTCTGAGCTGGGACAGCTTATTCCACATGGCGTCTCATCTTCCAGTAGGCTGTTACAGTCTTTTATCCACAGACTTCCCAGGTTTGAAAAGAAGCAGCATAAAGCAGGTTATGATGAACCACACCTGTAATCCCAGTGTGCTAAGGCACAAGGATCACAAATTTGAACCCACTCTAGGCAATTTAGTGACTTAAGTCTTCTCTCCAATTAAAAAGTAAAAAGGACAAGAGACATCACAGTGGGAAGGCCCCGGGGTTCAATTCCCAGGACTGCAGAAAACAAAAGAAAGGAACAAAACACTGTAAGCCAGCACAAGTGTCGACCTGAAATCATAAGCATTTGCACACATCTGTTTACAGTTTGAATGCTGATGTCCCATTCGGCAAAACAAATTGTATGGCCAAACTGGGATGCAGAAAAGAACACATAGACCCTGTTTCTTTTTTTCTTTAAATTGATTTTATTGGTACATTTTATACATACATTATAATCGCATTCAACATTGAGAATTTGAACCTGTACATGACTCGTCTTGATTCTTATTTTCCCTGCCCTACCTGCAACCTCCCCTCCATACATAAACATTTTTTCCTTTATTTTTACTATCAAGTTTTTCCCTTCTTTACTTTCCCCTACTCACCCTTTCTCTTTTCCTTTCGCATATTTTCTTCCTATTTCACATTACTTATCATACATTTTTTTCATTCATTTGCACTTTCAGGTTTGCATACTCGAGAAAAGATACAATATTTACACATCTGTGTGTGTCCCATTTATTTCACTTATGAGTATGTCCTCAAAGTACATCCATTTAAATATAAATGACATCCATTTAAGTATAATCATTCTTTTGGTTAATACATCATTTAATAATAATAAAAAAAACCCACATCTTTTTCCAGTCCCCCATTGATGGGCATTTGGTCTGTGTCCCAGATTTGACTATCACGAACTGAGCTGCTATAGATTTGGGTGTCCATATATCACTGTGGGGTATGATTCTTTTCTTTCATGTATTTACCTAGCAGGGGAATAACTGGGTCAAATGGGACCTCGAGCCCTAGCTTTTTTTAAAGGAATTTCCACACTGACCTCTATAGTGGGTATAGCAATCTACATTCCCACCACCAGTGGAGGAGGTAGACAGTTTCTTAATAGGAGGGGTTACAAAGTTCCATTGTTAAAGCTGTGTCTAAAGTAAGAGAATTTGTAGCCATTTTTGTAATCAACATAGATGTTTTGGCCTCATTCACACCCCCTCTCCCCCAGTTTTTCACGGGGCTGTCATTGAAAACAGAAAACAAACTTTTAGTAAAACATATTTTGGGTGTTTTTTTTTGCCTTCTAAATTGTTTCATAAACTTCTTATCTTTTCTGTGTTTTCTTTTCCATTTATTGTTTCTCACAATATATTCCTGATCTTTGTGAGGTTTAGAGTCCACATTACTCATAATTATGATAACTACAATAAAGCTGTTTCTTGACTTTTCGTATTATACTGTAAAGTGACAAGAATAAAATTTTGGTTTACAATTGAGTTAATGAAAATAAAAATTCTAATGATTGGTAAATATGATTAGAAGTACTATTTTAAAAGCTTAGAACTACTGTTGTCATACTGGCAGGATATGTGGGAACATTCCTGTAATTTCATTACTCAGAGGGCCCAGGTAGGCTAGAGGTCACCTTGGGCAACTTACTAAGATTCTGTTAAAAAAACAAGGCCAGGGATGTAGCTCAATAGTAGAGTGCTCCTTAGTTTGATCCTCAGTGGCAATAGACAGACAAAGCTGTGTACAGTATTTGTCCAGTTGAGCTTAAGTCAATGAAAAATGTTTATTGAGGCTCTGTACACTATTCTAGATGATGAGACTATGTATAGTGAACTTAACAATGACCCTGCTTTCACATAGCTTGCATCTAGTGGGTGAGGACAACAAGCCACTAAACAAATACATGAGTGATGTGATTTAATATTTTGTTAATTAAAAAATAAATTTATAGCCGGGCTTGGTGGCTCATGCCTGTAATCCCAGCACTCGGGAGGCAGAGACATGAGGATTGCTGAGTTCAAGGCTTGCCTGGACTACATAGTGAGCTCAGAGCTAGCCTGAACTACAAAGCGAGACCCTGTTTCAAAAAACAAAAAAAAAAGTTGAAAAAAAATAAATTTATAAAAATAAAGGTATTAAGTATCACTACTAGTTCAATATATCAAACACTATGTTGCTACTTGAGTTGCTGATTCTATATAAATTTGAAGTGTACAAAAATCAATTTGAAATTATACAAGTGACAAAAAGGTCCATCAAACAGACAACAAGATGAATAATGTGCTTTGTTATTTCAGTTTTGGAAAGTCAAGTTTTAAGTTTTGGGGCATACACAAGGAAAATCCATTTTTAATTAACTTTAGAAAAAAGAAACATTTTGCCGGGTGTGGTGGCTCATACCTATAATCTGAGCACTCGGGAGGCAGAGACAGGAGGATTGCTGAGTTCGAGGCTTGCCTGGGCTACATAGTGAGCTCAGGGCCACCCTGAACTACAAAGCGAGACCCTGTCTCAAAAAAAAAAAAGAAACATATTTTGTGGGTTCTAGGAGAACTCACGGAATCAAAAGCGAGGGTGAAAGGGTAGGACAAGAGGAAGAGAAGGGCTGTTAGCCTGGATTTGGGTTGGCGTATGGACCAGGTGGGCTGCTTGAAGGGCTGGGTTTCAGCATCTGTCAGCTGTCAGTCTGCGTCTTTGGTCACATGTGCCTTTGTGCCCCTTGTCTGCTTTTCTATACTCTTGATTTAGTCTGCTTTAGTCATTGGGATGTTCATAAACGAGACTCAAGCAAAAGCTTGAGAATGGTTTGCATGAGAATATTTGTTCGCCTTTACTGTTCTGTCATCACTATGAGACATGCCAGACTGGGCTCTGGAGACGGAGAGTTCCATACCCTACTACCTATTAACTGGCTTCTTGCTGGACAGATAGGACGGCTCAGCAAAGCAAGGCGCATCCAGCAAAGCTCAGCCTAAATTACTGACCTGACATTTCTGAGCCAAATAAAGGCCTATTCTTTCAAGGTGCTGAGTTTTAGAATGGTTGATCAAATAAACATTATTGTGGTAGCAAATATAGGAGAGTACTTAACAGATAACCTGTTTTCAGGATATCCTGAAAGAGTAGCTGAAAGAGTAGTTACTTTCAATTCTTTTGTCATTTTTCTTAAGATTGAAATCCTATGAACAAAAGGTCATGTTCCAGATCTTGACTAGAGGAGAATGTCGACTCGACTGTCATTCCCATCAGACTTTATTCCACGCAGGATGTGCTGAATCCTGTTTTTAAAAGAGGCAAGATTATTTGTTTGTCAAACATAATTACAAGGACTACTACTAAATAACACTGTTTGTTTAAAACATGTTTTAGGTTATTGACAACTATGTTAAAATGTTAGGAAAAATGATTCTTTGTGTTAAGAAGTTACCTATTTGACACTGCTGCCATGTATTATTGACCTGCTACCATATATATGACACCATGCTTAGGCTGATGTAGCTGTGCAAAAGGGAAATTTTAAAATATATGAGCTTGGGCTGGAGATTTAGCTCAGTGGTTCCAGCGCCTGCCTAGCAAGCACAAGGTCCCTGGTTTAGTCCCCAGTAACCAGAAACAACGGGCTCAGACCACTGGCAATCAGTACCACATACCACAACGATGGGCATGGTGACTCAAGCCTGTAATCCCAGCACTCAGGGGGCAGAGGCAGGCAGACTGCTGAGTTCAGGTTTTGTCTGGGGTACACAGTGAGCTCAGGGCCAGCCTGAACTACAAAGCGAGATCCTGTCTCAATAAAACAAACAAACAAAAAAGCATGTGCTTAAGAAAGGCTGAGGCAGAAGGATGACAAGTTCAAGTCCAGATCAGGCAAGTTAGCAAGTTAGCAGTTTAGGCCCTTTTCAAAATAAAAAAGGGGTAGAGTGTAACATACTGTGTGTGAAGACCTAGGTTCAATCCCTGGCACCACAAAATCTGAGAGAGAGAGAGAGAGAGAGAGAGAGGGAGGGAGAGAGGGAAGGAGGGAGGGAGAAGAGAGGGAGAGATTTCAAGGGAGGCTTTTATCCTATGTGGATCAATTTTGAAATATGTACTTAGGGTTTAAGTACCATTATTATATAATCAAAGTTGTATAGGTAACACAATGGGTGCTGGGAGACCATGCTTCCTCCATCCACCTGAGCAAGGGCAGGACCTTGTGTACACTGGGCAAAGGCTCTACCACTGCCCCACATCCCTGGCCTTCACTCCACCTTGAGCAACACCTCAGGGCCGATCCTGTTTCCATTGTGAGAAAAACAAAAATAACACAGACCATGAGCTCTTTAAAGCTCCAGGTCAGTACATATGTGTGTTACATCTCCCTGCCTGACCTTCGGTAACTTCTTCCCTGTGGAACTTTGTCAAAGGCTAATACATATGGATCAGGTCCCATATATGGTCTTTTTTTGTTTGTTTTGTTTTTTCCTCAAGACAGGGACTTGCTTTGTAGTTGAGGCTGTCCCTGAGCTCACTATGTAGCCTAGGCAAAGCTCGAACTCAGCAATCCTCCTGCCTCTGCCTTTTGAGTTCTGGGATTACAGGCGTGAGCCATCACGCCCAGCATTGTGGGGTGTGGTACTGATCGCTGGTGGGCGTTATTCACCACACCCAATATTATATCATTGTATGTGGTTACTGGGATTGAACCAGGGACCTTGCGCTTGCTGGGCAGGTGATAGAACCACTGAGCTAAATCTCCGGCCCTCATGTATGTTATTTAATGGGTGGATTCTGAACAAACATGTGTGTTTGGTGCCTCCTGAGATGACTCAGCACTCTGTCAGTCATTCCTGTCAATCTTACCAGAGTCCCAGTGATGGGCACCCAGGGCGGGGGTGCATATGCTTTAAAATTTGAAAGTTTAATTTGTCTGTGCACTTTTTATTTCCCTGCCATCCTGACACCACTTTTCTCTTTGTGCCACCTTTTTGTTTGTTAGCATGGAGCTTCTCTGAAAACATCCTCCCATTATCTTCAATAAATGTAGCTGCTTTTTGTTTTAGTATTGAATGTATACTTGGAATTCTTTGCTCACCATACACAAGAAACTATCTCTTGGATCCATGACTCATTGTCAAAGGCTGCATGTAATGCCAGAGGTACTCAGATTCTTGCCTATCTTTGAAACTTCAGAACCTCAAATGGACAGTACTGAACTAATTTTGAAGACCATTAAAACACGAGGTTGACACATTAGAATTAATTCTGCCAAAGTCACCATGAGTTCATGTGTAGTTCAGAGTTTAGTTTACATAGAGTACATATACAAGGGATATACTTAAATGTTTAAATATTAAAATTTTGATACTATAATCCCTTTTCTATTTCAGTACAGAATTATCTGGAAGTGGTTTCAAATTTACAGAAAGAATACAATAAAATACTAAGAAATACTATGTTCAAATGATTTACATAGTGTTTGTATAATTTAACATTTAATTATTTTAAAAATGTTTTCTCTCTCTTTATTTCTCTGTTTAATTTTCCTCATTGTCCTAGTACTTCAGTATGTTTGCTGGCTGAGAAGAGTGATATTTTCAATAACTACAATAAGTTTTCAACATAAATTTTTTTTGAGACAGGGTCTTGCTTTGTAGGTCAGGCTGGCCCTGAGCTCACTATGGAGCCCAGACAAGCCTCAAACTCAGCAATCCTCCTGCCTCTGCCTCTGCCTCTGCCTCCTGAGTACTGGGATTACAGGCTTGAGCCACCAAGCACAGCAACGTAAATAAATTTAATATTGATTCAATACTTCAGTCTGCTATTTATATCCCAATTTTAATCTTCTTTAACCTAAAAATAATTCTCAAGTCTGGTATGACATTGACATTCCTAAGAACATAGTCACCTCCATTTTTGTTCTTGGTTTTATACTGACCTATATCTCAACCCTTTTAAAAATTTTATTTTGAGACATGGTTTTACTAAGTTGCTAAATTGTCCAGTGTAGGCTTAAACTTGCTATTCTCCTGCCCCTGTCTCCCAGAGTGCTGAGACTGCAGGTGTGAACTATTACAATATGTTCCTCATTTTTTGGAACATTGACTATTTGCTCATGATCAGATTTGGATACTATTTCTGATAGACTCATACGGCATGATATTGAGTCCTTGTGGCATCATACATGGAGGTCCATAACACCCATTTGTTCCTGAGATGTTACACTGGTCACTTGGTAAAGATGTTGCTCAGTGCCTCTCCTACATATTTACTGTAGTTTCCTTTTATATTTAGCAAGTAGTCTGTGGGGAGCTATTGTTTTTATAGATTTTTATTATTTGGCATAGTAATTGTACACATTTATGAAATGTACTTTAACATTTCAATACTTGTGTACATTATGGAAGGACAATGGCCATATCCTTTACCTCACACATTTACCGTTTCTTTGTGCTTGGAATATTAAAAATTCTTTCTACCAGTTATTTTGAAATATGCAATTAATTGTTGTTAACCATAGTTATCCTGCTGTGCTATAGAACCTAAGAACATAATCCTGTTCAACTGTGCACCTGTACCCTGAACTATTCTGATATAACTTTTAAGATCTTCCTCTTTAGCATCCTTGACATTTCTTGAGTGGACTAATCTTTCCCATAATAATTACAAAATGATAGCTTTCCATCTCCAGCACTGTCTCTACCTCTACCTGTCGGCATTCAGTAGTCCACCATAAACAAAAGGCCTCCTTTCTATTTATTTATTTTTATATTAACTTATCAGTTTGAACTCAGGAGTTTCAATTTTTTTCAATGACTTACAGTTCTATTCTGTCCCATATTCGATCTGTGGGCTTCTTTTCAAGCTATCACTTATGCCTTTGTGACATCACCATCTCCTTTTTTTTTTTTTTCCAGTGTTGGGTATTGAACCCAGGACCTCATGTGTACTGGGCAAGGGCTCTATCACTGTTCTACATCCCTGGCTTGCCCTGCACACTTTTTTTTTTTTTTTTTTTGAGACAGGGTCTCACTTTGTAGTTCAGGCTGGCCCTGAGCTCACTATGTAGCCCAGGCAAGCTGCCATGAACTCAGCAATCCTCCTGTCTCTGCCTCCCGAGTGCTGGGATTACAGGCGTGAGCCACCACTCCTGGCACTGTAGTATGTGGTATTGATTGTTGGTGGGAGTGAGTCACCGCGCCCAGCATTCTATGTGGTTGCTGGAATTGAACTCAGGACCTTGCGCTTGTGATGCAGGTGCCAGGACCACTGAGCTAAATCTCTGGCCCACCCTTCACATTTCTGAGCACTTTCCTACATTTTGCCATAAAGTCTTACAAGATTTATCTTTGACATTTTGAATCAAGCTGAATATTATGTCCAATATAAAATGTAATAATTTTTTTAATGTAAGAAGTCCTCATCTACACATAAAATTTATTAAAGAATTCCCTATATGTAGCCCTTTGAGGATGGATTATCACCTGAAAAATTAGACACATGTATCAGTTGATCAGAAAGAAAACTGTATACTTACAGAAAGATCTAAAATATTCTAATCCTTGCCTTGTAAATTCTAAAGGTTTTTATTTGGTGCTAGTTTAAATGGACTTTAAATGTGTTTACAAAACTATGTCCACAGAAATATCATTAAATAAATAAAGCTTTGAAGACAGAGTTTCTTTGGAAAAGGGTGCTTAATTAGTAGTTCTTAACATAAAATTTTAATTGATTTTCATTATTTGGTCATGTTTAGATACTTTAACCAATTTATTTGAGATTCCCTTCCTAGATATTTCATTTTCATTTCTGTAGTTCAACAACATATTAGTATTTCATGTTAATTGTCAAAGTTTTCTGTCTTTTTGTCATGCTGATACCTTTCTGTAAATACATTTTCTTAACCATTTTGACTACTGGAAGGAGAAATCAAAGGTATAAAGATCAAAGATCCTTGTCAGAAGTCTTATTTTAATAGACATATCTCTTGTGTCAAATTGCTAGAATGGCATTTGGATATGATTCTTTGGGGATAGATTATCTTCTTTTGGTGTACTATGCTTTTTAACTTAATTCATAATATCCTGAGAAATCTTCTAGCTGCATCAAGGTGAACAAAGGTATAATAGTACACTGTGGTAGTTATATAATTTAAAAATTAATTTGGCAAGTGTTTATGGGGTGCTTCTCATAGTCTTGAGACTGTGCTGTGTTTGGATAGCCAAAAACTTCTGTTATATCGACTCCATTAAAAACAAGTCTTTGAGGGAATGTAAGACAATCATAAGAAATATTAGATAATAGTAGCATTGAAACCCACTAGGTTAAGTATTTAAGCAAGGCTATTACTTTGATAGAGCTGTGTTTTGAAATTATTCTCAGAGTGTAATACTTATGTATTGTTATATAATAAAGTATCCTGCACCTCGGTGGCTTAGAACAATAAATGACGACTGTCACCTCATTCTGGAAGGTCAGAAACTCAGGGAACCCGCTTCCATGCGCACTCATGTTGCTGTGGGCTGCTGTTGGTTCTTTTGTGGCTCTTGGCTGGAGGCTGCATTTCCTCTCCGTGTGACCTGCCACGCGGGCTGCTCTCGGCACAGCAGCTTGCTTCCCCCCAGAGGGAGGGGAGAGGGAAAGAGAGTCACAGTCTTTCTTATCACCTGTATAGCTCGTCACATCGACTAATCCTGGTAAGCATGGCGGGAGAGCACAGAAGTGTGGCTGGTCAGGGAGAGGCGTGCCTGCTTTCCGCAGGAGACACTGCCGGGCTCCGCAGGCGTCTGGAGAACTCTGTCCTTGTGTGTCCACCAAAAGTCGCACAGATCTCATCTGCTGGCACCTGGGTCACCCACAGGGGTCTGCTTGTGGTGCATGGATGGCTGGGTAAGACAGCCTTAATTTAGGGACGAGGCAGGAGGTGTGGACAGCTGGCCACAGCAGGAAGTTGGAAGTAGGTTAGAACCCTCCCTTTGATCTTGCCTCCTTCTAGCTCCGCAGCCCTTAATAAATCTGTTTCATTTCAACACATTTATGGAAGCACAGTTATTTGTTTGTTTAGTACAGAACAATGGAATGATTCTGACCCTCATAAGCCTTTCATTGTGGTATCTGAGATGCACCTTACACAGCTCGTCTCACAAATAATCATTGAATTACCACTCTGATAATGGCAACGAGTGATTCTTTCCAAGACCTTGGACAGTATCAGTTCCTCTCTTCCCGAGCAGGAATGCCGGGGCAGCTTTGAAATTACAGTTATGGGGCTGGAAAAGGCTTGGACCAGTTACCTTGCGTTTAGGATGCAATAAAGCCTGTTTTGATGAAGGAGGGGCACTACTTGCAAACTATTTCTTTTGTGATACAAAAAGCCCTGAGAAGCTAGACATCATCTCTTACAACTTGACCTTTAGGTTCTCAGGTATAGCTTCAGCACACTGAACAGCAATATTTCTGGGGAGAGTTTTAAGTCTTTGGCAGTTGTAACATGTTCAGCACACATAGTGTCTGGTGCAGTCAGTAAGAACATCTGAAATCAATAATCTATAAAAGGTATGGATGTTCTGGAAGCTTTCTTGATACTGTAACACAGTCCCAAGAACATGATAATCACTTTGTAAGTCCTTGCCAAATTAATTTTAAAACTACAAATTAATAGAGCATACTACGGCAAGTTCCTAGCACCTTGCTGGAGTTGGAAAATTTCTCAAATCTTCTAGTTTAAATGAATTAAAAACTACCAGAACATTAGTCTTCTAGTACACTAAATTTGCATCATGAACCTTTAGGTATACTAGTCATAGTTTTTATTTGGATGATTGTGATGTTTGTGTTCTGATGATTTTGATGATTGTGTCATGGTGTATTTTTTTTGTCTCTTTTGTCTTTATTGTGATACACACTTTGTGTAACAACGTATCAGAATATTTTCTCACCCTGAAATAAATGTGCTTTTCTCATTTTCTTGAAAAACAAAGATTTTTATTGTTCTTCCACAAGTGAGAAAGATGTATGAAGAAATAGTACAGTTTTCTCTTGAACGAAATGATAACGCTCTACAATGACAAGTGGCAACTGACGCTTCCCCTCAAAGTAGGGAGGCAACAGAGGGCCGTAAGGACCAAGGCAAACGGGAGGGCTCTGCCTCCTTCTAGGTAGCAACTGTGACTCAGTTTCAGCCCATTGGCACCATGTGGAGTTATAAACCTAGTGTTGAAAGATCTTCCAGTTGTTTAAGAGCAGCCATCACTCCAGATACTCATAGGAAACATCCGGGGATTTAAAGGTCAATATCAAACAGATGAAAAGAAGCACTAAACCAAAGGAAGCATATCTTTTGGCTGAATTTAATGTCTGGACTGCCATGGACTAGGACCTTCTACTTGAAGGGAAAGATGGGCCCAGGAGCCTGAGGAGCCAGAACAAGCGGCGGTTTGAAGAAGGACGGGTATGCACGTGGAGGTAAACTGAGTGTGAGATGCACCGAAGCCTGACTAAAACCTAAGTGGACAAGGAGGGTCTGCAAATTGTGTCTGTCGAGCTGTCTGGGACCTGATGCAGTGACTCTGGCAGGGGAAGCTCTACAGGCTCCAGTTTCTTCACCACTTGGAAGCACAGACATTTTGGGTTGATGAAACTCTCACATGCCCATAGCCTTTGGAAGCTGAAGATAGAGACAGTGAACTTCTTCTAAGTTGTCTTGTTGGTTCTTTGGTAAGTAGAGGGAGGGAGAGAGAGGGGGAAGAGGAAAGGGAAAGGAGAAGAGAAGAAGGAGGAGGAGGAGGAGGAGCAGGAGTAAGAGGAGGAGGAGAAAGAGGAGGAGAGAGCTGTGTTTCTCTCTGTGATTGGTGAGACAGTTCTAAAGTTACAAGTGGTGTGAGCAACAGAAGAGACAAGATTACAGGAGGAACAACCTTGTCTATCAGAGAAACCTCTCTGGGAAATAAATTTGATTTGATGACATCAAGGGCATGAAAATGACCTTCAAGGAAAGGGACTGTCATATGATGCAGCTTTGAGGTGGGACAGATCATTGTGCTTTTGAAGAAACTGAAAACAAGAAGAAAAGGGGAGTGATACTCATGAATCTGGAGCCTTGTAGTAAAGATCCCTGAAGACTTTTATTAATGGAATTAACTTTTGATCCCAAGGCTAATGTTAACGAGAAGCATGGAATGATCAAATTAGCATGAAGTGTTTTTTTTTAAGTAGACTTTTTGCTGTGGTACAATGAAAAAAGTGATTGTAAGTGAGCAGCCTGTTGAATATTTACAAAGTGAACATCACATGTAATCAGTATCCAGATCAAGAGCAGAAGCCTCCAGCACCCCCCACCACTCCCTCTTCCAATCACTATCTCTCCTCAGGATTATAAATATCTTGAGTTGTAACATCACAAATTGATTTTGCTGTTTTGAAGCTATGCATATAGAATTACAAGTCTGTATTTTTCTGTGTCTAATTTGCTTCAGTCAACATTGTGCACATGAAATGTATCCATGTTGCTGTATACTGTTCTATTTTTCTGGCCATGCACAATCCCAGAGCATCCTCGATACTGTTGTGGACATTGAAGTGTACACTTTGACACTATTAGAAATAATGCTGTGAGCTAGGTGCAGTGCACAGGCCTGTAATCCAGGCATTTACAGAGCCTGAGGCAGTTGGATGGTGAGTTCAAGTTCTCACCTGTTCAATTTAGACTGTTTCAAAATTTAATGTAAAGCTGGACTGAAGATGTGCTCAATGGCACAGTGCTCCTGGGTTCAGTCGCCATACTGAGAAGAAACAGAGAGAGGGAGAAAAAGAGAGAGAGGGAGGAAGGAGGAGGAAGAGAAACCTGTGAGGAATAGTTTTCTGGATATCTTTAGGCAAGCATAACTCATGTATTTCTGTTGAGTACACTGAGTTAAAGTAGCTTTGGGAAGAATGAAATGGAGTTGAGGGAAGAGTAGATGTGGAGAAGTTCATGGTATCTATGGATGTGCCCCTGATAACGAGGTGATGGTGATGTGGAAGAAGTTACTGGCAATAAGGATGAGAAACTGATGGGTCCCGGAGCTATTTAGAGGATTGTCAAGACTCAGTTACAGATTGGCTCTCAGGTATGAAAGGGAAATGAATAGCAGTAAAACCTCAAGAGTTATGACTTGTTCAATGTGAAGATCAGTGTTTGATTCATTAGGCTGTAGTGGTTTTAAGAATTTAGAAGTCATTCATGGAAGTGCATGAGTTATCATTACTTCGGTTTAGAACTTGGAGTAGTGACTTTACAAATTTGGAGTAATGATTTTACAAAGTCAACTAAAACAAGGTATAATTATTTCCATATATTTAAAAAAAAACTTAAGTGTTGTAATCTTAAGTGTACAGGTTAGATATTTATACATTTTACTAAAGTGGTTTTAAGTTCACTCAATGATATTCCAGTTTAAAAAGTATTCAAATGAAAAACATATTGACAGAGACTAGATTTTTTTTTTTTTTTTGAGACAGAGTCTCACTTTGTAGTTCAGGCTGGCCCTGAGCTCACTATGTAGCCCAGGCAAGCCTCAAACTCAGCAATCCTCCTATCTCTGCCTCCTGAGTGCTAGGATTACAGGCATGAGCCACCAAGCCTGGCCAGATTTTTATTCTTACATGAATTCAAACATTTTTTTCCTTTTATCATGGCCTGATAGACATTGAAGTGTATCACTTGATGGTTGGCTATTGTGTAAAATAAATTGTTCGCATTCCAATTTTCTACAGACCAATGCCTGTATCCCCCAAGTAGCTCTTAGCACCTTAGCAGAGGTCTTAGCAATCAGGGGTTGAAGTTAAATGAGCAGAACTCAACCACTGACTTATCTGTGAGTATGGATTTGGATACAGGTTGAATGATTAAATAGAAAACTAGCGTAGGAACTACCTCTATGTCACTTTTAAAAATAGGACCCCGTCTTCCACAGTATCCAACTTCATTTAATTGTTTACTATAATTCAGGTAAGTAAGAAATGAAATAAACATATTGCAAATATTCAGAGTTCCATTTAATTGTGGTCATTTTTTCTTTTTTTCTCTTTTTAAATTAGATTTTCTATGGAAGAGGAAATAGCCAAATTTAAATCAAGGTAACAATGATTTTGTTTATTCCTTTGGTATGATATGCTTATTAAAAATATAAATTTCTTCAAATCTTTCACTTATTTGGAGCATTTATTTATTTTGAGGCAGCATCTCATTTTGTAGGTCAGGCTGGCGCTGATGTAGCCCAGGGCAACCTCGAACTCACAGCAGTCCTCCTGCCTCTGCCTCCCGAGTGCTGGGATTACAGGTGTGAGTCACCATGCCCAGCATTGAAACGTGTGGTTTGCTGGTGCGTATGAGTCACCATGCCTGGTATTGTTCTATGTGGTTACTGGGGATCAAACTTTGGAGCCAAACATCACTTTTGGCTCCAAAGAACTTTCTATGCTGTTCTGCTCACCAGTGTCATCAACTGGGCAGGTGCAGGGCGTCAAGGTAGATATGAATTATAGAAAACATGGTCACATCCTCATGTTATCCAGCCTTAAGTATACTTCATGTAGAAAATCAAAGTCACCTTTTGAAACTATATTGTTTACATTTATTTTCCAAAAGCCTGAGAAAATTTCCCATGTGCTATCATTGTGGGCCTGGTATAGGTGTACATTCCACAAAGGAACAGTCTAAGGGGAGAGGATGATTGTGTGAGACAGGAATCTGGAACATTTAGTCCAGGTTGTTGTGTTCTGACTGTATCTTATGATAGGTCTCAACATCTTTCCAAGACTTTGCTCCCTCTCTGTGAAGTTGGAATAGTAATATCTGTCCTACTAATTCACTGAGGTTGTGATAAACATCAAACAAGACTCAGAGAAGCATATGAAAAATTGAAGTGAGCTATGTGAATATACCATGAAACTGATACTTAATGATGATCAGTTATATTAGATAAATTGTTCTTTTGCTTCCCCATAAGATACCCAAATTAACAATGAATTCAGAAAGACTGAATTTTAAATCTTTATTAGAGCAGTTGACCTGCCTTGTCAGAGAACTGTCTTCCTATCTTGTTGCTCTGACATCTGTAAATTTTGTTCTCATTCGCAAGGTCTGAGAAGACCTTTCCAAATTCCAGGCAGTAGCAGAACCATGCAAGAGAAATGGGACAGGAACATCTTTTCTCACCGAAAAGCCCACAGTTCTTCCTCTCAAAAACCTCCACAGTGCAAAGCAAGGGATCATACTGAGCTTCACAGAGGCCGTGGGAAGTGCCCTTTGTCCTGGCAGTTACCTGCCCAGCTAAAAGTCATATACACTGTTGCCAGCCACAGGGAGTAAGTGGCTGTTGGCAGTATGGTTCCCCATATCTGCCACATGAATTGAGAAAAATTAAAAATAGGACTGAATTTTGAAAAACTTATTTTAGTGTACCACAGGCACATATATTTTTTTTTTTGAGGTACTGGGAATTGAGCCCAGGAGTGTCCTACCATTGAAAGAAATCCCCAGCTTTTAAAATTTTATTTTTAGACATAATTTTGCTAAGCTGCCCAGGTTGGCCTGGTCCTTAAAATCTTCCTGTCTCAGCTTCCTGAGTAGTAGAGAGTTAGAAATTCATCTTATACCTCTTGTAATGTCTAATTTTCTTATAGCCACATTTAAAAAGTAAAAAGAAACAGGCCATGTTAATTTTTTTTTTTGAGACAGGGTCTCACTTTGTAGTTTAGGCTGACCCTGAGCTCACTATGTAGCCAAGGCAAACCTCGAACTCAGCAATCCTCCTGTCTCTGCCTCCTGAGTGCTGGGATTACAGATGTGAGCCACCACGCCCAGCATTGTTGTATGTGTTTACCGGGGATCGAACTCAGGACCTTGCGTTTGCGAGGCTGGTGCTGGCACCAGTGAGCTAAATCTCTGGCCCCAGGCTATGATAATTTTAAGAGTGTATTTTATTTAACCTAATAGGTCCATTATATTTTATTTTCCCCTTATAATCAATGTATGGCATTGCATTCTTACATTTATTAGTATAGTATTTGCATTCTTTTTTTGGTGGTACCAAAACTGTGAGATCAAGTGTGTGATATTCAGTAATTTCACATCTTCCTTGGTTTATAGGTACTCTAGTGTTCAATAGCCTCATTTGTCTGGTGACTATTGTGTCAGATGGTGCATCTCTAGAAAGAAATATTGGCAGAGATTAGATGGCACCAATGAAGAGGAATAAACTTTCTGTACTTCCTACTGCTTTTACACTTCAGGAGATTATCTGTTTATTAATTCAGCAAATATTTCCTAAGTGTCTGCTACATTCCAGACATTGGTACTACTGGCACTGAGAAGATAGCAGTGAACAAAGTTAACCAAGTACCCATGATGATAAAACTAGTGTGACTGATTTGGGCAGTAAACAAGTGAATGGTTAGTATATCAGGTAATAATAAATTGAGAGAAACATGAAAAAAAACCCAACAGTGTAATGAATAAAGTGAAGAAGATCCATAGATATCTGTTGTCTGGATGCAGGAGCAAGGCCCCAAGGCAGATTATACTAACAGTATGTTAGGAGGCCAGCGTGGACAGGACAGATCCAGTGAGAGGGAGAGGGAAAGAGCTTTTAAGATGAATGGCTATTGTGTTGAGAATGCAGAGAGAGAGAGACAGCAAAGAAATGAGAAAGAGAACGCTATTGCAACAATCTGGTTCAGAGAAAAACTTGTAGGTGGAGGTGATGAGAAACAGTAAGATTATGGATTATGGATACATCTGGAGGTAGAGTTGAGAGAACTTGTTGGTGGACTGGATGTGAGTTATGAGGGAGAAGGGAAGTCAAGAATGCCTTCAATTTTTTGTCAGAGAACCCGAAACATATCATGACCCTTTATTAAAATGATGAAGACATTGGGGTGAGTAGGTTATTGGCAGATTTATGTGGACAGGCCAGTGAGGAAGAGGAAGAAAGCAGTTTTAGACTTGTTTAAAATGTCTACTAGACAAGCAGGTGGAGGCAGCAGGCAGACAACTGGATGTACAAGTTCAGGGGGAGAAGTTTGGTGAGAGGTCAGGGTTGAGGGCATATATAAAAGTTTGTGGAGCTGTGCTTACAGCCGTTGAGTGGGGTGAGATCCTTCAGAGAGGATAACACAAGGGAAGACACTCAAGGACTGTGCCCTGGGGCCTTCGAATTGCAGGATAGTGATGAAAAGGATACACGAAGTATTACCAGAGGAGTAAGAGGAGAACCAGAAGACTACTGAGGGGACGAAGATAACTCCTCCAAGAAGTCACGGATGACCAACTTTTATAGCATGTTAGAAGTGTGAGATTTAGACACATGGAAGTCACTGGTGGCCTTGACAAGAGTTGTCAAGTTCATGGAGATGCTTGGTTTAAAAAAACGCTATTTCAATCAACACTGCAGTGAGCATCCTGACAGATACATATCTGGTTAAGCATTCAGTTTTTTCTTTTGGTGGTACCACAGGTGGAACTTGGGCCCTTGTGCTTGCAAAGGAGGTGCAGTGGCTCTGAACTCCATCCCGAGCCCTAACATTAGGTTTTTTCTTAACGATACACTCATAAACTGGACCAAAGTTATATATACATGCTTTCACTAAGAAATATTTTTAAAATATCATATCATAGGTATCATATGATTGGTAGGGGTATATAGCTGTGTTTGTATGTGTATTCCTTTTTCTGGTATAACTATCATTTTTGACCCTCACCTTCCAGCAATATCAGATGCTCTCTGTCCCTGGGTAACCCTTCTTAATAGCTTATTATATACAGTTCCATGTTTATATTAAGGAACTAAAAACAACAGAAAAGAAAAGCAAATAAAGAGTCAGTTCACTGGAATATGGGCATATATGGAATATGGAGTATGTGGGCATTAAGATGAAGATATATATATACATATATATGTATATATATGTATATATATACATATCATATTATTTATTCAAAGTACACAGTATGATGACATGACAAATGTGCACTGTAAATTGACACAAACAAATTAATCATTGTCATATGTAGTTATTTGTGCTTGTGTGTAGAGAGGACACTTAAGATCTTCCTTAGCAAGTTCCATGTGAACAACACAATATTATTAAGTATGCATTAGATTCCTAATGCTTATTTTCCATATATAAAAGTTTGTAACCTTTGACAGCATTATATCTCAGTGAATCTGGAAAAAAAAGATGGTATAGAAAAATATTTAATGACATGTCAAAATAAACAAAGAATTAGATTCAAAATAGTACCCAATAGAGATTTATTTAAAATTTAATAGCAATTTATTTATAACTGATAAATATGAAAATTTTAAGGAGTTAGATTTGAGTTGTAGAATTCTGCATGGCTTTAATTTTTGTCAGTGTGTTTATGTTTTTTAACAATTTTATTATGAACACATAGTGTTTATACTCAGAAGACTCACAAAGAATTTTGAAAAAATATTCATTCTGTTAAAGAGAAAATAAAGACCAAGAGGAAAGATTAAGTGCTATGTGGGCAGCTTTGTACAGAAAAAGAGAGAATACAATCTACTGTCCAGGGACTGTGGGATGGAATTTGGATGTGGAACCTACCTTAGTCTCCTGTAAAAACCAGTCTCTGAACGCTGCTGGCTAGTTGACAATATCTGGGTTTTCATCCAGGTACAGTCTAGGCTGGTTGGGAGTGGCTTTTGTGGTGTGATATGAAATCCCTGCTGAGAATTACAGCATCCAGCTGCCTGCTTTTGGCCAAATGAGGGTCCTAGTCATGGTTATGAGCTCAGCAATCACTAGATATAAGGTCAGTGTTCCTCAATTGCAAACGCACGTTTTGATTTTATTGGATCACTTTTCCTCCCTTGAAAAACATTTTAGATGAAAGGTTTAGTCACACTTGGCTGAACTCTTGGTATAGATGCACCCTAAAATAATTGGGTTGCCTTTAAAAATATGAAAAAGACCAAGTATTGTTATGTCATATAAGCATAATATGAGCTATTGTATAAAGTTTTGAATTCTGGTCAAATATTACCAGAAATTGGATTGCAGTTTACTGTGTAGATTCCAACTAGGCAGAGGGTATAAATCAAAGGACAATCCTCTCTGTAGATTTGGATCTCAACCATTTCTTCTCTACACTGAGAATAAGGATTAATGTCAAGTTTAGAATAGTAGTTATCAGATAAAATTGTGGAAGTCAAAGGACCCCACTTTTTGGATTTCTTTTTATGTATTTATTCATTTATTTAATTTATTTGTTTTGTTTTGTTTTGTTTTGTTTTTTGGAGACAGGGTCTCGCTTTGTAGTTCAGGTCAGCTCTGAGCTCACTATGTAGCCCAGGCAAGCCTGGAACTCTGCAATCCTCCTGTCTCTGCCTCCCGAGTGCTGGGATGACAGGCATGAGACATCACACTGGCTATTTAAGTATTTTTATTAACAGATGTTTGAAGTACATAGTGTTTGTATTGCTATGTGGAGTTGGTACATGAACATAGGGCATCTTCATTGCTCTTCTCACCCCCTTTTCCTTTTTCCCTTCCCTGCACTCTGAGTCTCTTCATCCTCTTCCCATTTGAGAAAGGTCTCTCTCTCTACTTCCTGTCCCCTCTCCATACTAGGGATTGAACTCAGGACCTTGAGTTGCAATGCTGGCATTGTGCCATTGAGTTAAATCCTGGACCCTCTATTTCTTATTATCTATCTTTTCTTTTGTTCTAATTAAGAAATAATATCCTTCCATTTCTTGTTAGAAGTAGCCCTTAGTATAAGAAGATGGAACTAAGAATTCAGATGGACTTATAAAAGTCATAGAAAGCTCTCTATTTTCCAAGAGATTAGATAAATTAGGTATAGATTACTTGAGAAAAAAGATATTCAAACATAAATCTGAAAAAGAGATAGGAAGTGTGTATGCCCCTTAGTTTATGGCCCAGAGCATTGCCTATCTGAATAATGATTAAAGTCCCAGGAGACAGAAGCCTGGGTTTATGGCATTCCATAAAGTCAGGGTGATTCTAGGTATTAGAAAGGTCAGGTTCTAAGAGTACTAGGCTATGTGTACTCAAGATTCTTTAAAAGGGAAGGAAGCAGAAGCCAGGTTTTAAAAAAGATCCATAGTTCATAGTAGGGACCTAGGAACTAGGCCAAAACATTTACCAGCTTGCAAGTTTCATGTGACATGTGATATTTCCACTTATAGGAAAAATTTTAGAAGTAGAATTTTCATTGGGGATGAAATCTGTTGATATGTGTGAAGTGGCCTCAGTTGGATAAATCCAAGGGCTTTGTGGAACAAAGAGATATTCTTATTACTAAAAATTCTCATAGCCCTGATAAGGACTGAGCAAACATATCAGAGCACAAATAGCAGCAATGCACTAGTAAGAAACAAAAGGAATAAAGTCCTCTTATAATTCGCCTATCCCCAAACTACCAAAAGAGGTGGACAGCCTGGTACAAGAAGCCATTGTACAGTAGACAGAAGTCATAGACTTGCATTAGGGATGTAACTGAGGTACACAAGAGTGATGCACACAAAGTGTACTGAACAGCAGTGATTTTCAGCCCTGACTGTGTATTAGAATCACCTGAGGAGTTTTTGAAACTCCTGCTGTACCAGTCTCACCACAGTCTTATTAAAATCACAGTCCCTGGGGAACTAGTTCAAGCAGCGGTTGGTTTTTAATTTGCCAGATGATTCCAATGTGTAACCAGAATTTCCAACAGCCCCTCTAGGAAACTGCAGCACTTGAAACAGAGTGTTGAGAGCAATGGCCAAATAGAATCAGATTAGTAGATGACAGGGTGTTGGCCGTAATTACAAATTTGTTATATCCCTAAAAGTAAATGCTTTAGACTATGCTAAGGTGATATTCCATTAGTTGTCCATCAGTGAGTCAGTTGTGAAGGTTAAGGTCAATTAGTTTGATTGGCTTAGGAGCCATCTAGGGGTTTTGGAAATGATGGTCCTGGCTTTGTCTGGATGGATTATGGAGGAATGGCCTTAGGTATTTATTATATAGTCCCTTATAACCTAGTAGAATCCCTCTGTTCTGCTTCCTGGCTACCATGAACTGAGCCATACTCTTACACATGGTGTTTTTGCCTTAGAGCAATTTGGCTGAGGTCAAAGTCTTCTGAAACTGTGAGTCAAACTATTTCTTTCCTTAAGTTGTGGGTGTCAGGTATTTGGTTCTAGCAATGGGGAAGCTGACCAATACATTGGTTCATAGCTAAAAATAGGCAGACATCACACATCCCTGTAATCCTGGATTCTTGGAATTTCTTAGGGAATTTCCAACTGTTTTGGCTGAAGTTTTTTGTTTTCTGTGATGTTTCTAGTAACACCAACAAGAAAGAGTGTTTTTATAATTTGTTTTTATGGGGCTAGCCCACTAATAATCAAGTATAATTATTTGAGTTCTAAATATTATATGCTTTATGTTGATTTCACATTCAATATATTTTACAAATTAGATATGAGCCTCTGAATAAGACCATATTGGTAAGAAATTATTGATATTTTGTATTTAACTTACCTGGTTGACTTCATTCATTGACTCAGTCCCTTGACCTACTCTTCCCTGTACCCCCAGTCCCCTGTCTGTGTCAAGCATTTTAATAATCACTGGGAAGACAAAGATCAATAAAACTCTCCTTGCCCTTAGGAAGATGGTAGAGGACACAAACATGTAGAGAATTATTAAACAATATAGAAGAATAGTGTGTGAAAGAAACAGAACCCTAAAGGTGAGGCAGAAAATCTGTGAAGACTTCTTGGAGGAAATACAGCTTTAGTCCAAAAGAGTAACTAAAATTTATCCTTGAAACTATGAGTGGGAAGGCCGTTTCATGCAGAAGAGAGAATTACCTTTTGAACTATTTTATTTTAGACTCAGGCAAAAAGAAATTGCTGAGCATCTGGTATATGCATAGAGAAGTAATTTGGGATTTCATCAGTATTGGAATTGCATATAAATTTATAATACTATAGGAAAAATGAAGTCAGAAACTTCCTGTTCAGAAGTTATATGTTTTGAGATGTGCATTTTTATTAGTATGTTTTGCATATTTTTCTTTTTACTTTATATATAGGTAAAGCTTTCTAGGCAGTTTCAGGTACATTTAATAATGACAATAAACATTTAATTAGTACTTACTGTATGCTGGCTCTGAGTACTTTATAGGTATTGACAAGTTTATTCTGAAGATGAGATATATACAATGCTATAACTCGGCACAGCAACATAGCTTGTTCAAGGTCATCTGTTAAGTAGGAAATCCAGAACTGGACCCGAGGCAGAAATTTCACTGCTGGCTCTTATTGACTATCTGTATTAAAGCTTCCACAAAGTATAATAGAACACGATTGTAAAAGCATTAAAACATTGAATTTTAGTCCTTGTTTCTGTGATAATTTTGCCATTCATCTTTTCTGACTATGATAAATGCATGGATAAAGCTTGACTATGAAAGAAGCCTTTTGGTGCAAAAAATGAAAAAGAAATTACATTCAAACTAATTTTAACGCAGCATTTGAAAAAGAGGAGAGCTAATGCTCTGTTAGCATAATGTTCCTTAAACTACTTATCATGGAAACACCTCCAGAAGGGACGTGTAAGGGAGAGCAGAAGGGATACATAAAATTATGGTCACTCAAACTCCTTTTGATAAATAAGAAATGGATTTTGAGAGCTATCACAGATCAGATACTTGTCAAAGTATCAGCCCAGGAGGGAGCGTGCCAAGAAGAGATTCGACAGACTAGATGCTCAGAGAGCATAGGACCTACACATTGTCATGCACAAACACACAGACAGTTATGAGAAGCAGAAACAAAGTATTTCACCTGAAGAGACCCCAAATGAAAGAAAGCCCAAATGAAAACCAGGCAACTCACCAAC
>PVIC010011703.1:0-40917 GCA_004025085.1 Thryonomys swinderianus | reverse complement strand
GATTGCAGACTTGTGCAACCATTGTGGAGATCTGTGTGGAGATTTCTCAGAAAACTAGGACTACGGGTCCCATTTGACCCTGCTATACCCCTGCTAGGAATATACCCCAAAGAACTTAAAAACTCACATTGGAAAGACAGATGTACACCCTTGTTCATAGCAGCTCAGTTCATGATAGCTCAATCTTGGAAACAACCCAAATGTCCATCAACTGGAGAGTGGATAAAGAAGATGTGGTTTTTTACTAAATGGAATATTACTCTGCCATAAAGAATGACAAGATCGATCCATTTAGGTGCAAATGGAGACATCTGGAGGATATACTAATAAGTGAAATCAATAGATCACAGATAGACAATTCCCGGATCTTCTCTTTGGCATGAACACCTGTAGATGCAAATGAGTTCTAGAAAGTAGGACAGCTTTTATAGAGTGGAATATTTCTGTAGGAAACTTGGTGTGTGAATGTGATGAGGGGAAGGAATAAATATACAGAAAGAAAATAAAAGAGCATGTATAAAGGGGGGAGGAGGGGGGAGTGGGTAGGGATATGGGTAAAAATGAGAATTAACTTGTGGCATATACTGGTACAAATTTCCCAATGTTATATGTGACTTTGAGATGTATATAAATTGTGCCAATAAAGAATTCAATTTAAAAAAAACAATATTTGAGATCTTAATAGACAAAACCAAAGATTCGGTAGCGTAAGTGTGTAGTTAAAGGTGGAAGAGTTCAAGATAATCCTAAAATTCTTCTCTTGGGTGACAGCTCCCCACTGAGAAGAGATTTGACAACAAGTCAACCAAACAACAGAAGAAATGCCCTGACTCTGAATTCCTCTTGGGTTTTGGCTTTTTTCTTGATAAGGTGAGACTTTTTGTCATGTATATATGTACAGCTGTCTTTGTTTCTCATCTCATTTATCACACTTAATCTCCTTCTCTTCATGTATTTCCACATCAACTGCTGCTCCTTAGCAATACAGAAATTTATTTGACTGTTTGATTGACAATTTCCTTTTCTCCTCTCTCATCTTTCTTTTATATTTTCTTTTATTCTCTACTGTATTTCCTTCTACATCCTTATTTTATCTCTCTTCTCTCCATTTTCTTTTTTATTATATAAGTCTCCATTTTATTCTCTCTGAACATTCTTAAACCTTATTTTTTTCCCAATTCTAACTTGCTGTATTACTCTTTGTCTTTTTCCAGGTTAGTGAAGTGACAGACTCTTTTCCATCAAGTTATTAAATATCAGATAATCTATGCCTACTTCTCAAGTATTGGCTTTATTAGCAGATACTCTTTCTTATAGCAGTACTCAGGGCTGATCCTGCACCCAGAGCCACAGTGAGGGGAACCTCACAACCTCACATGGAGACAGACCCACATCCAGGACACCCACAGAAAGCAACTTGTGAGGTAGAACCCAACATGATAGGAGAAGAGACATTTTCCTACCAAGCTACTCTACAACTCAAAACAAAAACACAAATGAAAAGCAAGGAGAGGAGGCCTCCAAAATCACTACAAAGTCTGAAGTAAAAGAAATTTCAGACCAAATATTTTAAAAGCCAATAGTTGAAATAATTCATGACTTCAGAAAAGAGACAAATAAATAGCTGTGTAAGTTAAAGAAGACCATGGAAAATATGAATGACCACTTCAGTAAAGTGATACAAGCTCTGAAATAGAACGAGCAGAAAACAGAAATGGAAACTTCAATAAGTAAAATTTCAAAAAAAAACTAAAATTAAAATTTAGCAGAAAATAGCAATCAGAAAATAAAAGAATAGTGGAAGCTGAAGACAGAGTGGAAATGCTACAACATTCAGAGAGTTCAAAGAAATAAACATGAGAAGCAGTAAACAAAACATGCAAGAGTTCCTGGAGGAATATACAAGAGGCAAGGCTCTACGGACTAGAACAGGTCAATGTTTTAAAAACCTATTCCTTGAAATCATTGCAGAAAATTCCTCAGACTAGGAGATGAGATGGTTACCTGGATAAAGAAGATGTTTGCAATGCTAAATACACAACCTGAAAGGAAGCTCTACAACATGGAACTGTAATACCTTAATTCACAAGAAACAATAATAAAAACTCTTAGAAGCAACAAATACCTTTCAAAGATCAATTCATTCCAATAACAGAATTTTAAAACATTGAATACTTTAGTGGTACATTTTATATACAGCTCACAATCACACTCAACATTGGGGAATTTGTACTGGTAAATGACACAAGTTAACTCTCATTTTTATCCATATGCCTACAACTTTAAAGCCTAGAAGGTATTGAAATGAAGTCCTTCAAACTCTGAAAGAAAAACATTCCCGATCTACCTTACTGTGTGTGTGAAACTGTCCTTCAAAATCAAAAGAGAAAGAATAAAAAAATTCTATGATGTACAGAATAATATAAACAAGAGAGTTTATGATCATTGAATCAGCTTCACAGAAAATATTTAAGAGAATCTATACACAGACAAAGATGACAACTTTTATGAGACAAAGAGATAAGAAAAATCTCAGTGGGACAGAAGTTAAATGTGTATGCTACATAAATGAATCAAATATCAGAAACATAACAAAATGACAGAAATTAGTACATATATTTCAATAACAACATGATGTAAATCACTTCAGCTCTTCAATGAAATGACAGAGTGACAAACTGGATCAAAACCAAGACTCACCCATGTTTTGTGTAAGAAAAATACCTTGCCCACAAAGACAAATGCAGACTGAAAGTGAAAAGACAGAAAATGAGACTCTAAACTACTAGAGTCTGAAACCAGGAAGTGACTATTACAGTCTTACCCGATGAAATTGATTTCTAACCAAAGAGTGTCAGCACACTCACCTTTGTAAAACAAGCACTACTTGACATAAAAAGGCAGAAAGAACCCAATATGCTCAAAGTAGGGGACTCTATACCACACAAATCACATACTGGTAAGCCAACTTAGACAAAAAAATCAACAAAAAAGTATTAGAAATAAATTAGACTCTATATAAACTGACCTAACTGGTATCTATAGTGTTTCAGCGAATAACGGCAGAATATACTTTCTTTTCAGTAGCCACAGAGCCTTCTCTGAAATAGACTGTAGCACATCATAAAACAGGTTTCAGCAAACAAAAATTCAAATAATTTCACATTTTTTGTTCAATGACAATGGCATTAAAGTAAAAACTGCAAAAAAGTCAGAAATTATACAAACAAGTGGAGATTGAATAAACCACCCTTAAATGATCAGTGGGTCACACTAAAATCAGGAAACTTAAAAGTACTTATAATTGAGATGAATATGGAACTATGGTATAGCAGATCATTTGATACAGTGAGAGCAGTTCCACAACAAAAATTTACAGTTCTGGGCTGGAGATTTAGCTCAGTGGTTCCAGCACCTGCCTCATAAGCACAAGGTCCTGAGTTCAATCCCCAGTACCCACATACAGCAGTGCTGGGTGTGGTGACTCAGGCCCACCAGCAATCAATACCACATACCACAGTGTAGGGTGTAGTGGCTCACACCTGTAATCCCAGCACTCGGGAGGCAGAGACAGGATTGCTGAGTTTGAGGGTTGTCTGGGCTACATAGTGAGCTCAGGGCCAGCCTGAACTACAAAGCGAGACACTGTCTCAAAAAAAAAAAAAAAAAGTTTACAGCTCTGAGTTCCTGCACTAGAGAAAAGTCAGATGAATTACCTAGTAATTCATCCATGAGTCTTTGGGGAAAAATAATATAATGAAAGAAATTTTAAAGATCAGCATTGCAATTACTGAGATTGAAACAAAAACTTTGATGAATCATAGTTGATTCTTTGAAAAAGAATTATAAAGTTTAATACTTAATGAAGTCTCTATTAAAATACCAACCACATTCTTCACAGAAATGGCAAAAAGAAATTATGGATTTTATTTTGAATCAATCAAGATGCAGAAGAGCCAAAGTTCCCTTGAGTAAAGAGAGCAGTGCTGGAAGTGTCCCAGGCTGAACTTCACGGTGGGTGAGGAGCCCTTGTAGTGTATACAGTATGATGCTGGCACAAATAAAGAGATGACTATCCATGGAATAGGATAGAAGCCACAAACACAAATGCAAGCACCTGTGTTCATTTGACTTTTTTAGAAAAAGGCAAAAATTTCCTGGAGAAAGTTCTCTTTAATTGTACTGGGGAAACCTAAGACAGGCAGAATATTTACACTATATCTATATCTTTCAGTCTGTACTAAAATCATAGCAAAATGGGTCAAAGATTTAGATATAAAACAAAAAACTTGAAATTATTCTCTGGAAGATGATATATCAGTATGTAAAACATATAATTCTGTAGACACAGGCAAAGATTTCCTGGTGAGGATTTCAAAAGCATGGAGATAATACCAAGGATAAGTAAATAGGAATACATCATTTTTTAGAGAGAGAGAGTGGGTCTCACTCTGTAGTTCAGACTGTCCCTGAGCTCATTATATAGTCCAGGCAAGCCTTGAACTCAGCAGTCCTTCTGCCTCTGCCTCCTGAGTGCTGGGATTACAGGTGTAAGCCACCACACGTACCATTGCGGTGTTGTTGTATGTGGTTACTGGCATCGAATCAGGGACCTTGTGTTTGCTAGGCAGCCACTGGAACCACTGACCTAAATCTCTGGCCCAGAATACATCAAATTTAAACTCATCTTCATAGCATAGGAAACAAATGGCAGAGTGGAGCAAATCCACTGAATGGAATAAAAAAAAAAGAAAACTTTACTGTTCTGATAAGTAGAATAAAGAACTCAAAAAACTCCCTCTACAACAATAAATCCAATAAAAGTTGGCAAATCAACTGAGTAGACACTTTTCTAAAGATTAAATGGCCAAAAAGTATATGAAAAAAATCTTTAATATCTCTAGTCAAGAAAGGAACCCGGAGATAGACAAGACAGACAAGAACAGAAACTAAGATGGGATTCTACAGACAGAAGACAGCATTAATAGAAAGGAGGAGAAAACAGAAAGAGGGTGATAGGATGGAAGCAGATTAAGATAAATGAAATGTACTTATGACCTTTCCAAAACAAACCTTAATATCATGTAGTATTAACACACACTAATAATATATAGTTAAAAATAGGCCTGCTTATTGGTGAGTAGTATTTCATGAGTGGTTAATTGCAACTTCATTCACTGAGGGACATGATCTTTGCCATTATTGGCTAATTCCTGTATTACACTGTTAAACAGTTGCTCTGAGTACTCTTGTAGAAGTTTTTCTTTAGAAGATTTTAATTATGTAGGATAAAGAAAATGTTATTGAGGTTTGTGTCAAATACCTTGTCTGTTTTGTGAGAAATTGCCACAGTTGGGTTATTTTTATTATACATCTTTGACAAATTTTCTCTCAATAATTACCATTAGATTTAACTATACCTTCCAGTGATTTTTAGAAAATACTCTCATTCTCTTTCTACCAATACTCAGATTATGGAGAAGATAGTAGTAAAAGAACTTTTAACAGCAGCACAGGCACGTGTTTGATTAGATTAATTTACTTCAATAGTCCTCGCTTTATTTTAAAGTCATATTAAATCTGAAAATGTTGGCAAAATATTGTAGTTATTATCATTTGTTTTATTATGCAGAGAAGAGTTTAATATTGAAAGTTTAATATTCCTCAACCTAAGCTGAAAATTTTGTGAGCTCCAGTAGGCAAGAATAAGCATTTATTATAGCAAAGCTGTTTCTCACTTTATAAATAAATAGCACGTAAATGACAGCCAATGTGATTCTTTTATGTGTTCTTATTAATATTATAAGTTCTAGTGAAATATATGTTTTAGTCTTGTTCTTTTTAATTACAATTGTGGGGCTGTGGTACACATACTTTATGCTGCACTGGCTTAAAAGGTGTAGTTCACTAAGTTTCCATAGTGTGCATGTGTAAACTCATCACTTTATTAGTGTCTTGAAAACTAGAGTGATCTTTTCTAAAAGACACACTGTAGTTCTTTCCTGCAACTTCCTCTCACCCTTTTCAATCATAGGTAACCACTGATCCGGTTTCTGATAACAGGTGTTCCTCCAAGGTGTTGAATAAATCATTTCCTGAAGGATGCTTTTAAATTTTTAAAAAAGCTTTCAAACATTTCTGAAATTATTTTGGATCTTATATTCCCATTGACAGTGTGTTACAGTTTTTATTATTCTGTATCTTCTCATACAATTAACATATAATTTTTGACCAGTTGTTATGAATGTAAAGGTATCCTGAAACTGCTCTCAGATATGCTAAAATTATTTGAAAATACAGTAAAATCTTGGTTTATGAGCATAATTTTTTCCAGGAATATGCTTGTAATCCAAAGCATTTACTTTTTTGTTTTGTTTTGTTTTGTTTTGTTTTGTTTTTGAGACAGGGTCTCGCTTTGTAGTTCAGACTGGCCCTGAGCTCACTATGTAGCCCAGACAAGCCTCAAACTCAGAAATCCTCCTGTCTCTGCCTCCCAAGTGCTGGGATTACAAGGGTGAGCCACCATGCTTGGCTCCAAAGCAATTATATATCAAAGTGAATACTGAAAACGTAGATGATACTTTCCAAAAAACTATATTTAAAGTGATTACAATATTATAACATAATAAAAATGATAGAGGGCCGGAGGGTTAGCTCAGTGGTTCCGGCGCCTGCCTCGCAAGCGCAAGGTCCTGAGTTCGATCCCCGGTAACCACATATAATGCTGGGCGTGGAGACACGCCCACCAACAATCAACACCGCATACCACAATGCCGGACGTGGTGGCTCACGCCTGTAATCCCAGCACTCGGGAGGCAGAGATAGGAGGATTGCTGAGTTTGCGGCGGCTTGCCTGGGCACCATAGTGAGCTCAGGGCCAGCCTGAACTACAAAGCGAGACCCTGTCTCCAAAAAAACCAAAAAACAAAACAAAAAAAATGATAGAAAAAAATACAAAATTTAACAAAAAATAAACAAATGAACCCACGCTTTCCTTTGAAGACTTTGCTGGCTAGTGTCAGAGAGACAAGAGAGAGGAGGGTTAACGTGCAGTACACTTTCATTATCACTAAGGAAATCATTTCTATCTATTGGTTCAGTGGAGTCTTTTTGTTTTCACAAACAACATGCAAACTATCCAATGACACTCTTGCCTCCTTCTTAGGATTTCATAGAAACCCATGGAACTGTGACCTTGCGTTATTGTTGAAAATTAACAACTAGCACTGCTATCGCCTTATTCCGACTGTGATTTTGCACAGAATTTTATAGCATTTCCCACATGTTAAAATCTCCCTAGTTTCATTTGAATAGAAGGATTCCTCTTGCTTTTTCTTCTCCTCCGCAGATCAGATCTCCTCTGTAACTGCTTGCTGTCGGGGAGACATCCCCTATGGAGCATTGGATGTGGAGACACAGAAACACTGGTGCCATAGTGATCGTGTGGCATTCAGGGTCATGGGCTACTTGTATTGCTGGACATTGCTCACATAGCAAGTGAAAATTTATTAGAAATGCTTGTCTGTCTTGTGGAAAACTCCTGGAACGAGTTACAATCCAAGATTTTACTGACATTTGACTCTGAAAGGTCTGAATTTTAATGTTAGTCCACATGTCTGTATCTGGTTGCTGTTTATCAAACCATGACAGTCTTAGTGACTTGAGATTACACACTGTCATCATGTCAGTGACTGTGGTTTAGATGAGCAGATGCTCGATGACTGGGCCTTGTTTTGGTGGTCTGCATCCCCAGTGGGGTGTACTTTCCTCTGTAGCTCTTGGTCTTCTCACAGGCTCAGTGGGTACTGGCAGAAGGGAGCCCTTGCAACTGTAGCACACAACTTTCTGACTGGCGAGGACCCGAGTTCGTGCCCAACTCCCAGAGGCCTCTGCGGTCCCTTGATACCTGTGTCTCCGATGGACCCACTCAGCATTTTCAGACAGCAGGAAATGTTCTGTCCTCTAAAAGTCCCTAGGGGATTTTTCATGGGCTTCCACTTGATCAGACAGGCTACTTTCAGACAATGTCTGTTAATTTAAAATTAAAAATCAACCCAATTAAAACTTGACATCTAAAAAATCTTTTTGCTTTGCTATATAATATATCCTAAATGTGAATACTATATTCCGTCGACTCACAGTCATTTCTACACATAAAAGTCTGCTTACACAGGGGATATATGTCAGGGGCAAGAATTCTGATGAGCATTTTAGGTACCTGTTCCTGCTTGCCATGTTTCCAGAGGCTTAGAATGGCATACTGGCAGTTTGGCATCAATTTTCTGCTGTGTAAAGACCCATTCCTTCTTAATATTTATAGACTCTGAGAATTTTATTGTTTTGAAAACTCTGTCCTGCATAATAGGCCTCAGAAGGCCTTGAGCGGCCTTTTGATATGTAGCGGGGAAAAGGTCAGCCCCGCCCGAGTGGTGCCCTTTCAGACGCTGCTGTCCAATGAGGAGCGCACACAACAGGACTGTGGTCTCTGTCCGTCCACCTGTTGTCACCACCTTCGCCATGGAGGACTTCTGTCACTCAAGGAATCATGTCATTAAGGACACATTTAAACTCTTAAAGACAAGATGATCATCCTTACATGTGTATGATGCCATTGTTTTGACTGTTTATTCCTTTTGGTAACTCAAGGTTTTGAAAAATATAATCGCAGAGCCTCCTGAAAGCAATGTATATCTGGTTTCTTATTAAATTGAAAGCCAATGGGACTTTGCCTAAGTCCTGTTGATTTAGACTCTCTGACGGTAGAAATCTGGAATCAGTTTGTACAAACAATTCAGCTGATTCTTATGTAGATGAATGTTTAAGAGTCATTGTTATGAGCACTGAGAAATTTGGATGCACTCCAGGTTATTATGCCTGAAACATTCCTCTTATTAAATGACAGCTTATCTGAGAGTAGGTATTGTTATGAAATGATCCGACTTGATTCAACTCACACTGCCTGATGAAAAGCCATGGAAATGCTCCTCTGTGGCTCCTCTGTGGAGAGCATGGCAGTGATGGAAACACGGCCACTTAACAGCACTCTCAGTTCTGGGGAATGATCAATGTCCCTCACAGAAGACCGAGGTAAATTTCTGAGAAAGTGCCTCTGAGCTGAGGACTGAAATACGAGGCAGGATTTAATAGACAGAACAGAGAGGCATCCTGGGTAAGGAATGGCTCAGGGCAAAGGCAGAGAAATGTGACATAATTTGTTCTGGAAACCGAGGTATGTGTGTGATGGGACTTGAACTCAGAAGAAGGGGGCGATGTTCTCTGTCAGTTATTGCATGCCTTCTTTTGTACTCCTTATTGAAAACTTGTTGGGTCAAACTAAACCTAATCCTAAATATTTAACCCAGTATTTACATTCTGCCTTGCAGGGATATGATATCAGACATGACTGACACAGGGCTTGAAGTTCAAAGATGTGCATTCAAATTTTACTTCAACCAGTGAGCCCTGTTTTGTATATGAATATAGATTATTTTTGTTTAAAGGAATGCTGTTGACAAGTTGGAGTTACCACACATTGATGTGATTTCTAAAATTGAGAGTTTTGATGTGTGTATGTTACACAAAATAGTTCGGCAGTATCCTTTCCATTTTCAAAGGACACTCCCATGTACACTTGTACATGATACAGGAAATGAGACGAGTCTCTTTAGTCTTTCTCTGTCTCTTCTTTACTAACTATATTTCCTTATATCCAGAAACCTAAATTCCTCATTTCTGTACAGAGATGCATATGCACAAATGTAGACCAATAAATATACATAAACAATTGTCTTCCCTTCTCCATCATCAAAGATCTTCCCACCCTAACCAGTTCAGCCTATTACTCTACATGGCAAAAGTGGCTTTTCCTGTGTAAATAATGAAGAATCTTGGAAACATTTTCTTGATTGATCTGAATGAGCCTACATAATAAGAAGAACATTCCAAGAAAACAACAGGGTGGTTAAAGTCTGAGAAGAAATATAAGAGTGGAAGGAAAGACTATAGTGATAAACTTTGAAATGGGAGTAAATCTTGAAGGAAAGAATTCAGGGCTCCAAAAAGCAAGAAAATGCATTTCCACTGTGCTGTGGAGGGCATGCGACTTGGCTGACATTTTGAATTTAGACCATCAAATGTATTTCAGAATTTCAATCTCTACAACTATAAATCCATAAATGCATGTAGCATTAAGCTTTTAAATTTATGGCACATTATCTTATTAGCATTAGACAGTTCATAATTATGGCTAAGCAAGTAAGTTCTTCGAAAAAAGTAAAGTTCAAAGTAGCATTATTTCTACCCACTATGTGCCTGTCCCTTTCCCTACTGTAAAGTCAGTTGGAAACAGCAAAGTTCAAGAGGATGCTTAGGAACTTAATCCTAAGTGGTTCAGATCCACTTCCTGTGCTGGTGTTGGTTGTCAGACTGGCCTGGAAACTGTCTCACCCAAGATGGCCCAGCAAGCTAAAGAGAGGCCAAGGTCCTAGTATTTTTTTTTTGCAATGTCAATTGCAGATTTGCTTGTTTCTTGGCAAGATCATCAGAGTGCAGATGGCCTCTCTGTGCAGAAGTTGTTCTCTTTGTCCCACAGCATCTAATTCATATTGCAAAGGATGGTTGGCCTTAGGTTCTCAGCAATTAAAACTGTCATTCTCCCATTTGAATATTCTCTTCAGTCTGGATTGTAACAACAGCTGTTCTTCAAACTTGATTAGATGGCAGTGTTTGTAAGTGAGTGTATAGATATGTCCTTTTTGGATTGCAAAATTATTTTTAAAGTCAGGAAAATGATGGTTTCTCATATAATATGCATTGTACTTAGTGGATATTCTGCATTCTTTGTCCAGTCCCCTTCAGAAATGTCATCATATGGCCCATGGTACATTCACCAAACCCTTTGGGTTGTTTCCATTGTTTCTGCCCTGAGTGTCCCTCCCAAACCTTTTCTGTAGTCTCTGATGTTACACATGGAATGTTTCCAAGACCAACAGGAAAGACCTAATTAAGGTCTTGCAGCATAGTTTTCTTATCAAACAAATGCCACCTTGGTTCTCAACAGTGACAATGAAAACCAGGAGAGTTCCAGAAGTTCCCTTGAGTTTACCAAGCCCGTAAGCCCAAATCAACTTAGTGATGAGCCAATTCCAACTTTCTGAAAAGCAGCAATTGGAGCCATACTGCATAATGGCAAGACAAAAATCTGAAAGCTCTTCAGAAGTAGTCATAGAAGCACATTGCTTGTTGAAGAGTTCTGTGATTTGCAGAGGTACTGCTGGTCATACTTAATAAATAGTTGTTCCATGAGGAGCCTGGCGAGATTCAAAACAGATTATTTCTCAAGGAAATATCCATGCTGTTATTTTGAATAACTTACAGAGGAGTGATAGATGATCTAGATGTCTTGTTTTGAATTACACAAAGATTAATTGCTTTGCTTTAATATTGTTTTTATGGTAAGATGGGATATAATATCCATTTCATACTTCTCTGTCCTCTGCTCAATACTTCTCAGTGAAGGGAATAATTGGTAGCAGTGAATCAAAATAAATGCTAGATATACAAATCAGAACCACTGTTAGGTAGGACCTCCCTTTAGTAAAAATGTCCAGAATCAGAATGACAAAGACTAGCAGGTGCTAGTGGGGACATTGAAGAAGGGGAAATTCTGCATACTTTTGATAAGGACTTAGATCAACATAGCCATGATGAAAACATTATGGAAGGCCCTCAAAAATTTAAAGATAGAGCTATCATTGCAGTTATCGATTCCACTACTGATACTTATCCAAAGAAATAAAATCAGTATCTTGAAGAGGTATCTCATACCTATCTTGGAGCACTATTCACAATAGCTAAATGATAGAAACAACTTATATGTCTCTCAAATGATGTTTAAATTTTAAAAAGGGACATATATGTGTGTGTGTGTGTAAATGTAAATGTATTATATATTATATATGTTCTTTTCTTTACTGGGGATCAAACTCGGGCCCTTAGGCATTTCAAGGTAGGCATGGTACCACTTGAATTAAATCCTCAGCCCCACAATGGATTTTTTTTTTTTTTTTTTTGTAGTTCAGGCTGGCTCTGAGCTCACTATGTAGCCCAGGCAAGCCTCGAACTCAGCAATCCTCCTGTCTCTGCCTCTCCAGTGCTGGGATTATAGGCGTGAGCCACCACGCCCGGCACTGTGGTATGTGGTATTGACTGCAAGTGGGCTTGAGTCACCATGCCCAGCATTGTATGTGGTACCGGGGACCGAACTCAGGACCTTGCGCTTGTAAGGCAGGCGCCGGAGCCACTGAGCTAAATCTCCGGCCCAATGGAATATTTTTTAGCCATAAAGAAGAGTGAAATCTTGTCATTTGTGACAAAATGGATGCAACCAGAGACGGTTATGATCAGTGAATAAGCCAGACATAGAAAAACAAGTATGCCAGACTTTCCCGCACATGTGTAATCTAAGAGAAAGATTGATCTCCTGGCTCCCAAAGTTGGCAATAGAATGGCGGTTGCTAGAGGCTCAGAACACACAGGGCAGAGCATGGGAAGAGTTGGCGAACTGGGCCTAAGTCACAGTGGAAGGGTGACCCCATATGTTACTGCATGTTAGAGTGACTAAAAGTAATTGAGTACAGAGTATTTGTAAGAGCTCACTGAAAGGGTTCTATAAAGAAATGATAGATATTTGAGGCGGTAGATATGTTGTACTTAATTAAAATATTACAGAACATACACATGCATCAAAATATATTAATCAACTCATACATGTAGCTTTTTATTTTTATAAACCTATTTATGTTTTGAAAAACAAAAAAAAATATTGAAAAACAAACATTACAGGACCAAAAAAGTTAAATAACAGGACAAATAAATCAAGTGCAGGGCATTCAAAATAATGCAAATTGAACAAAACTTTACATAAAAATTCTGGTTACATGTGGTTAAGATTGGAAATGTCAGAATAACGTTTTATATTTAAAGGTATATGTTAGAGATATCTAGAAGAGTGACATCAGATGAAACTAAAAAAACAATTAAAGATTGTGTTAGCCACAGTGGCCCCTTGTGTATTATAATAGGTAGTCCTTATGGATGGGAGGTGGGGCAGATTTACTGTAGTTATTTTTTACCAGTACACATTTGCAGAGCATAATGCTTACAACCCTGTAAGGAGTCGGTGCATGCACACAGCACGTCTCAGCTGCTTACTTCATTCTCTTTCCTTTGCCTTCCTACTCTCTCCAGCTCTTAATGCCTTTATATTTGAGAAAGAGGTCCCTGCTTCCCATTAACCATCGTTTATTTTGGGTTCCTTATGTTAGAGTAACCATGAGCTATGTATACTTGTGTGTCTGATTAGTTCCACTGAACATTATGGTCTCCGTGTTACATTCTGAAGAATCTCTGAGGAGCTCGCTTCAAAACAGACCACGAGGACTAACAACTGTTCTTCTCATAAGCAAAACTCGAGAGCCCTGGAAGGGTCACTGGCAGGGGATGAGGAGGGAAACGCATGCTCATGTGAGTCCGGCTGGCTGTGAATGGTAAGGTGCCTTGAAGAGAAAATCAGAAGGTTGTGTATCGTTTCCTTATATATTTGTGACATGTGGAAAGAAAATAAATGTGATCGCTCGCAACCATCTGTGTGTAAACAGCCTTCTTAAGATTGATTGAAAAATGGTCAAATAAGAATATTGGAAGATTCATACGTAATTCAGGACTTTCTTAAAGAAACATAACACCAAGAAATAAAAAGAGGAGTAAAATAGAATTTTATTAAAATGAAGGATCACTGGGTGACCTACTTTGAACAAGGTTTGCTGGTACTAGATTTTCAGCTTTGATCATTTTAGCAAAAATTAGCTATCTCCTGTCAGACTCCTGTAGAAACAATTTCTATGTAGCATAAATGTGGACTCATGGTAGAGCAAGAAAAACAGAGAAGAGACCAGCACAGCTGTCTGTGAAAGGGGTGAAGGAGAAGTAGATTGTAATTGACTAAATAAATTTTCCAGTCTCACTCTTCTTGTTTCTACCGTCCTTCTCTGATACTCTGTAAGGACACATGAGGAATTGTGCACTGTTTGAGAAAACCGTAGGAGTATTTCTGACCCTCCCCTCTCTTGATAGTCTCTGTACTGGAAAGAGAAACATCTCACTCTGGTTTTAAACTTGGTTTCTTCAGCCTTGCTTTCTCCTTGGAATATAAGATATGCAAGGAGAAAGGAGTAAATTTCTTTAAAAAATAAAAGAATCTCTCCCAGGTGTTGTGCCTCATGCCTATAATTCCAGCATCAGGGAGGCAGAGGCAGAAGAACTGCTGAGTTTGAGGCTGGCCTGGGCTACATAGTAAGCTCAGGGCCAGCCTGAACTACAAAGTGAGACCCTGTCTCAAAACAAAACAAAACAAACCTCTGTATAATTTTCACTACCAAGCAGCTACTTTCAGAGTTTTATATATTTCAGAATTTTACATTACAGTGAATTTATCTATTGAATATTTGATTTTACTGAGTTTTTTGCTATATTCTTTATACTATCTTAATCTTTCCCAAATAGGTATTGATTTAGGCAGTGCTATTATATAAAAGTATGTTTTATTTTTAACACAAAAAGAATTCATATTATAAATTTTCAAAAGAAATACAGATATGTCGAACAAAGCATATAATCATATTTATAATGATAACACTCAATAATAGCCATTGATAATATTTGAGTTATTTTTGTCTGTGTATTTTAACACATAATTGTGAAAATAATGTAAATATAATAGTAATAAACCATGAACATTACTTACAACACTTAAAAATACAGAAAACCATCATAATATGTTAAAATAGTCAACTATAATAGCATCACATTTTTCCCCAGAGTTTTCCCTTAAAGTACACAAAAACCAGATGCACGTGGAGACATTTTGCTTAGTCACTACTTTTCCTTTCTCCCTTCCTAATGTTTCTGTTCTGGTTCACAAGCTGTTGCAAAGCTGGGCACAAAACAGTTATGGCTGTTTGACTCTGGCTGTTTTCAAGAAACTTGAGTTCATGTTATGTTGGGGACAAATTTACATACAATTAAAATGTGTCAAGGGGTATTTTTGCATAAACTTTTGTCAGGGTGTCAGTTTGTCTTGGGACAAAATTCTGAGAGAAGAAACATTGAAATGTTCTCCTTAGTCTAGCTATTAATGTGGATTAGGTAATTGTTTCTAAAAGTATACCAATACATAAATCCAGCAGCAGTTAATGATTGTTTATTTTATTGCACTAACACACTACAATATCATTTAAAATGTATTCATATTCTAATTAGATAAGCAAAAACAGTAATTGCCTACAAAAGGTTTAGCGTGATAGTTATTGCTAGGCTGAGAAATTAACCAGATTTGCAGTTTGAGAGACTTGAAAAACTGTAGGCATAGTTTTATCTTTAAAGTAAAGATATATGCTTACTTCATAGGGATGGTACATAGAATTAATTGATTAGTTATGTAAATCGCCTCATTTAGGACCTAACAGACAGTAAATGATCCATGAATGATATTGTTTTAGTGGATTTGTTAGGAGATTTATTATTTTATTGAATTATTATGTGAAATGCTAGTAGAATTTAATTGGATTTATTAGTATTAGTATTAAAGTCGAACATTCCATATTCACTTCTCAAACATGTCATTTGCCTCTTTTCTTTTATAATTTTATCTTTAATATCAACTTAATGAAGTCTTTACCAAGGTTGTAAACATGTTAATCCAGAAACAGTGAATCATTTTAATTTGGGTTTTCTTATATTTTATTGAGATAGTTTTCCATTTTATGTGGCTAAATGCTTTAATTTTTCCTTTTCAACTTTCTCTACTGCTTTCACACTAAAAAAGTTTTACTGGAGTAAATGAACGTCAGTTTCCTAAAAGTTGCTTCTTTTTATTGATGTATTTAGGCAGAAAACTCCATCACAAGCACCACTGAAAGCTCTCCAGCATCCATCACCAAATGCAGGAAATAGTTTACATAGGAAACGTTTTGCATGTAATTGCAACAAATCAGAAGGTAGTGGAGTGTTTAGCATGAAGGCAAACATTTCAGTGTTCCCTCTCTTCTGTTTCAGTTTACAATTCCAAAGTTTTCTGCATAATTCCTCTTACAGTATCGGATCCCTAAGGTAAAAAGTAATAAATTTTACTTCCCTCTTTTCTTTCTTCCTGTGTGTTGGTACCACAGAAAATTTGCTGTGCATTTCTTTAGCAAGAGGTGGAGACATCAAGTCATTTTGAAATATATATTACATTTTGCAGATAATCATTTGGTTGCTTTCTTTGTCTATAAATGAAAGGCAAGTGAACATTATTCACCCTTGGAAACCACAACAGAACATTTTTTCAATGAATAATGTAGCTTATAAAATTGACATGGGAATTTTAAAGTTCAGTATTTCTAGAGGCTTTAAAATGGAATCAAAAGATTCGATGGAGATCAAGAGATAGAAGAAATTTCTGTAGGAGGAAACTTTCAATCGTGGAAAAGAAGTCTATAAAAGTGGTCAGAGTTCGGTGGCACAGGCTCAGGCTCAGAAATAGGAATTAGAATGTTTTTCAATTCTCTGCTGAGATTTAGAAGTAGAAATAACTCAAGCATTAAGAGTAGACTGCAATTGGGGCCTGGGATTTAGCTCAAGAGGTACTGCATCTACTTTGGAAGCACAAAGGCCAGAGCTTGATCTCCTGGTACTGCAAAATAAATAAATAAATAAATAAATAAATAAATAAATAAATAAATAAATAAATAAATAAATAAATAAATAAATAAAGTAAAAAATAAAGGACCAGACATACAGTTTAGTAGTAGAGTATCTTTGTATTCAATTTCAAGTACTGGAAAATGGATTAAATAAAGTACAGAACAGTAGAAACAATATTTTATAGAGACAGTTAAAACTGTCAAAAACTCTCAGAGGTATATGAGTTGATCAATACAGCATCAATTATTTTCTTTACATAATGCGATAATAGTTTTCAAAAAGAGACGTCACATACATGTGTGCACACATGCACACACACAGTGAAAAATGCTTGTTGAAAAACATGTTGCAAATTGATAACATTTAAATTCCCAATTATGTGTTTTATTGAATTACAATCTCTTTCTAAAATATACTTCACTTTTCTTGATTTTGTGCTTAACTTGTGGAAAAACAGCCACCTTTAAAGAAAATAGGATCTTCAAAGTTGTCCAAAATTATCTCTTTAAAAATCTAGTGTAGCCAAAGTAGGTATTAGTGATTGTGTTTTCTATGGTCCTTCCATTGTTAAGAATATTTCATCATTGAAATGCTTTGCTGACATTAGTTATATTTTAATAGCAGCTCCTTAAATTAATACTTTTTAGAGATTCAAACTATACCTGATTTAATTATTCCTTTGGGCCTAATAATAAGACAGTAATAAGATGCTGAAGAAAATAGAAGTTATGAAGAGGTTGCAATATTTTCCTCATGTCAGTGAGCAAGAAGAAAACAAACCAGTGTCTCGAGCTCAGGTTCCTTTTGGCTATGTAGATTCACTGTCTTTTCTGTCTAGGTAGCAGGATACCTCCCTGTGTACATGGCTGCCTTCACAATATTCCTTAAAGTAGTGTGTAAAATAGGCATATTAATATACCTCCCATTCTACAAAGCCACTTGGTCCTAAAATTTTATATATTCTAGAATGTGTGTAAATATGTGTATATATATTCTAGAATATCTATATGTATATTCTATTTCTATCTCTATACATTAAATATAGTCATTAACTTTCTATACTATTTAATAATATGCTCATTGTAGCAAAATTTAAAAGATATGGACCCTAAAGTAGAGGTTTCTGATAATGTGCTATTTAATATTGCATATATTAGAAGGGAAAATTCATCAAAACCTTCATAATAAATCCTGCAAAAAAATCTTTATTAGTTGAAAACAACCATGAAATTTCTATTTTTGAGAGATTCGGTGTGTCTTTATGTAATGAAGCAAATACATTTTGATGCTGATTGTGACAGCATACTAAAAAACTTCTACTCCATTACCATATTCTAGCGTTCATCAAAATTAATACCACTATCCAGTAACATATTATAGTGTTCCAATACTGTATTGAGTGTCAATTTACATCAGGCAGAATCACTATGCTACAGCATAATAGTAGTATACAGCATTGCACTGTAATAATTATTACACTATAGAAGCTCACAGAATACCCTGAGATCAAAGTGTTACTATATACCACAGTCTGTGACAATAATGCAGCAGAGTAATGATTTGAGAGAACTAATCCAGTATTGAGATAAAGAATGAGAGGCTGAGAAAAATCCATAGAATATGCTTAAATATTCACAGCTATACTTAGTGACACTACTTTTAGTAACAGTGCTTTTCTTCATGTTCTACCATAGTGCACTGCTTATTTTTGGAAATATGATGATTTCAGCGTGACAGTTTCAGAAATCACAAGGCTGGTGATGTGCCGTGTTAGGATAGAAGTCCTGGAACTAGTCTGGAAACACATAAAAAATATAGTGTAACAAAACATGACCTTGGTAAATTTTCTTACGTGGGAACCTTATATACAACCCCAGAGGCATTATTGTATGATTTGTTTTTAAAAATCTAACAGCTTTGGGCCGGAGATTTAGCTCAGTGGTTCCGGCGCCTGCCTCGCAAGTGCAAGGTCCTGAGTTCAATCCCGGTAACCATATACAATGTCGGGTGTAGTGACTCACACCCACCAGCAATCAATACCACATACCACAGTGCTGGGTGTGGTGGCTCACGCCTGTAATCCCAGCATTCGGGAGGCAGAAACAGGAGGATTTCTGAGTTTGCGGCGGCTTGTCTGGGCTACATAGTGAGCTCAGGGCCAGCCTGAACTACAAAGCGAGACCCTGTCTCAAAAAAAAAAAAAAAAAAAAAAAAAAAAAAAAAAAAAGTAACAGCTTTGCCAGGCGTGGTGGACTTATTTTTTGTGTGACACTTCCTGATGGCCTAGGGAGCATACACACATGTATGTTTTATTTTTAGGAGTGAATTTCTTAAATAAAGCTGGGGATTATTTTGTAGTCTTTAAGAAATACAGTTTAACTGTATGTAATAAAGAGATTTGAAATGTTCTGATGCAAGAGCTACATAAAAGTCCACAAAAGAAATACACCCACATCCTTTTGCTCTTGGAAATTGAAGGTATAATTTTTGCTGAAATTCCTGTGGGCTTGTGTTGCTCCCATCTGCCTCGTGCGGAATGACACATATTAGTGCAAATGAAAGATTCTGAATTGTCTCCCTTATTGACCTCATTTTCAAATACTGGTTTTCTTGTGTCCTTTGCCCACCGAGGAACAGAATATATCAAAAGGGCAATTGTTGTCTTGAAACTGTTTCCACAGGGCTTGAAAAATTATCATTTTAAAGCAAATATGAGTAGTTTCTATGAAATAGAAGTGTCAGTTATTGCAGAGAAGAGTGTTGTGTTTTAAATCTTCCAAGGATTTTCATTCTGTTGATTTTACTTTCTCTTCTCTATATTAAACTTGTCCTCAGAATATTGGCTTCTCTGGAAAAAAAAAAAAGCAGAACTGAAAATGCTCAAGTATGTCTAATTTTACAAAAAAAAATGCCTTCCGTGTAATCGTATAATCAAACACCAGCCCCTGTGTCATTTATCCAAGGAACAATCATTAAGTTGCTAGTGCAAGGTTCTTGAACCATATCAATGAAGAAAACAAGTGCTCATGCGACTTCCATTCTACTGAAGAGACCAACATTCAAGAAAATATGTAAACATGACAAGAAAAGGCTCTCGGGAGAAGAAAAACAGGGGTCATTGGAGAAGGTGTTTCTGGAATTGAGACTTCAGTGACAAGGAGCTGGTAAAGAAGGACACAGAGTAGTCATTTCAACAGCTTGAGGAGAGAAGTGAATTTGACATATTTTGTGAACTGTGAGGTCAGTGTGCCTGGAACAAACAGGGGAAAGGAACTAGGTTCCAAAAGGGTTAAGGAAGTAGAGGAAATCTATAGCTTTGGGCTTCCAGCTGGAGATAAAACCACACCACCAACGAAGGAGGCTGGTGGAAAGTTTTAGGCTCAGTTTTTAATGGTATTATTTACATATTTAATATACAATACTTTGCTTTAACAAATGGGTAATTGAGTATGCAAGATGTTTGGTGGGTGGGTGACTGAGCATTATGGTTTAAATCTAAAGTGTCCCCCAGGTCTCATGGGTTCGGGGGGGGGGGCTCTGGAAGGTGACTGGATCACGTGAGCACTCTACCGCCCGTGCTGACTCCCTGACAGTGTCCTCGACAGCTGTGTGCTGTCAGTCAGAAGTGTCTTTCCGAGTTGCGCCACTGGATCATGTGACACCTCCTCCCTGGCCCCTCCCATCTCTCTTGGTTTAAGAGTTGGCACAAGTTGTGTGACTTTGCTTACTTATCCTCCTGTCGCAGTGTTCCTGCCCCTGAGCCAGCCAATTCCTGAACAGTGAGCCAATTAAATCTCTTTGAGGTATAGGTACTGGGTAATGTGTCCCCGGGATATGTTTGCTTTATGACAGCATATCATAGACCATAGAAATATACTTATAGATCTATACTAAACTTCTAATTACAATGTATTAAATACAAAGAACAATTTAAAATTAACAAGGAGACAATTTCTCTAAAGGGGTTATTTTTTTTATTTTTCAAAGCAATTTTCAAAAGTTATATGCAATAAGGCTTTTCTTGTTTTATAGGGATATTGAGATAAGAGAAGCAGGTGAAATACAAGACAGTGGTTTAGGATGCATTTGGGAAGGTCGTACTAAAGGTCACACAAAGGAAAACTCCTTTATTGTTAAAGTATTGATATGATGTCTATTTTGCGACAGTCTTGTTGTGCTAACCCACCCTATAAGCTGCAGCAACCTTATTTCTATCTTCCTGTATTTACTAAACCATATTCTATTGTCTAGTGTTTTCCCTGTCAGTTTGGCAAAAGGCCAAGGCTAAGGAACACAACTCACACAATCATATTCTTGTCATTAGCATCGACTCCAGCAACCCATGTCCTCTTCCTCGCACACATTAAATGCTACACTCCCAAGACCTTAGTGTCTTAAATTTCCTTCTTATTCCTGTGGGGCCTTCACCACAACTGAATTATGCTGAAATCAGTGATTTCTGTCTCTTCTTTTTCAAGTAAATTCACCAATCCTCGTGCTTTTAGTTTCCTCGATACTATCTCAAAAATTCTACCTGTAGCCCAGCCCTTCGTATGGTTTTAGGCTTCCATATGTATATCTTCCTTTCCTTGTCCTGCCTGGGTCACACTTAGAGACAAACACGACTCTTTGACGGATGCAAGCACACATGCCTGTAGTGATAGCACTTTGATCCATATTTCTCCCCTCTCTCTCCTCTATCCTGCTTTATTGCCATTAAATATATCATTTCACATTTTTCATTTATTTTTCCTAATCATGGCTCATATCTCTCTTCTGTCACCTTTTTTCTAATCTTCTGGCTGCTGTGATCTTGGCCAAGGAGAATGTTATTTCTTATCTTCCTTGAGCCTCACCAACTATCACATTTTCTCAAGATATCCTGTGGATATGGTTCATATTACTCATCACAGTTTTAATTGTACCATCAGGATCTGAATATATTCCAAGATTTTGAACTTCTTCCAACTATGTCCTTATCTGTTTGATTCTATAAAATCAGCAACTATGGAAAGGTTTGGCACATACTAACTAAACTGGCTAAGTATTTGTTGCGTCAATTTAGTGTTTGAATAAATAAAGAAATAAGATTGTGGATTGTTCCTAGACTTATGGAAATTTCACAGAACCCAGAAAAAGGTTTTAGCTTATGTTATGTCCAAAACAGTTCAAAAGCCACCCTGCACACCAAGCAGCAGAAGTAGACTCTGAATATCATACATCTTAAGAAAAAGAGCTTTATTGAAGTCAAACATTTAGTCCAGTAATTTAGAGGATGGAGGAGTAGAGGAATAAAAGGTAATATTACCCTCAAAGTTACTGTTACCAGAAAATTATTCCTAGTATAGTTAGGAAATCAGTGCCCAATAGGGGAAATGGCCAACAATTTTCTCTAGAGGCTTCATTCATTGAGTGTCATCTTGTCTTTATTTTGCATTGGCCTTGATGATGATACTTTGAATTAGTTCCTTTTTTAAATTTCTATAATTAGTGAGTTCTATATTTTACAATAAGAATAAAGGCATTTGCATAATCTTTAAAATAAAAAAAGGAAAAAGCTTTGATAAACTGATTTGGAAACATGCTCTTTAAATACAAAAGTATAAAAATAAATCATAGGTACTAAGAATATAATTCATATTTGGATGAGTAGATGCTCTGTCTGCACAACCTTGTAAAAAAAATAAAAGGTAATTGAAATACCTGTATCCATACAGTAATTCACTTGGGATTCAAGGATTCATTATAACTATCAAAGTTTTATTACTTTCTTAGTAGCTAGGATGGGGTTTTATTTGAAAGTATGAGGAGATATACAGTATACTGTATAATATGACACCTTAAGGGAGAAAGTATGAAGTCTTGCTATGGAACCATTATGTACAGTTTATAGTTTTCCAGAGAGAGAGAGAGAGAGAGAGAGAGAGAGAGAGAGAGAGAGAAGTTTCATGAGTTTTGTCCTTCAAAAAGTGTTTGTGTCTTTACTTTGGGTTGGACCATATCCTCTTACTATACATACATTTCTAAAAGATAAAGACAATAATGGCTGTAAAAGTGATAGCTACTGACAACAATAATCCATGTAAGTCTCTGAGATCATGTTCCATTATTTGGCTTTATGTTAAATATTTCAAAATACATTTCATTTAATTTCATTGCAATACTTAAAACCTTAGTCCATTCCAATTCAGTGAGACTGATTCTCCTGTTCTCTTTATAGCTTCTTTTTGGTCTTGAGTTGCCATCAGTTCTGTTTTGAGAACATGGTTGTTCAGATCTAATAGACAAGAAAATCTGATCTAGCCGGACGTGGTGGCTCACGCCTGTAATCCCAGCACTCGGGAGGCAGAGGCAGGAGGATTGCTGAGTTCCAGGCTTGCCTGGGCTACATAGTGAGCTCAGGGCCAACCTGAACTACAAAGCGAGAGCCTGTCTCAAAAAAAAAAAAAAAAAAGAAAATCTGATCTAAATGTTTTAAAAGGCCTTTTAATTTTGGTGATTTATAAATTGAAGAGAATTGTAAAGTTATTTACCTGTATTTGTCAAATGTTCCTGACTTAAATTATACAATCATTAGCTATGAAAATTGCCCTTAGTAGATTTTTATATTAGCTGTGTCCTTCATGTCAGGGATATTCAAATTTTAAGAGTGTTCTGTTGGGCACTTTGTTTGTTTTTGACCTGCAAAGTTTGCCAAACACTCAGAAAAGTCTTGTTCTTGTCAAACTTTTTTCCATGTTATTCAGTTGCTATTTCTTCTCTTTTAACATGTTTTAAAATATATTTTCATATAACATAAGTTCTATGAATATGAAATCTCCATCTCACTAGTTTTTGTTAGTATATTTAGACTTGTATAATCACTATTGCAATCTAATTTTAGAATATTTAGAACAGCCAAGAAGACACCATGAACCTATAAATAGTCACTCTGCATTGCTCCTAATTCCTATGTCAACAGCCAACCCCTGATGTGACTCCAGTCTCTGGAGATATGTCTTTTTCAGGCTTTCACATGTATGGAGTCATTCAACAAACACATTTTCTTGATGGTGTCCAGTGAAGATGCACATGGTCTTTGTTTAATTCTTGAAGCTGTTCACACTGCAGTGGCATGGATCTTCATTTCCTTTTGGATTGCCAGATAATATTCCATTACGGGACTAACTACATCTGTTTAGGCATTATCATTTTTTTTTAAGATAGAGTCTCGCTTTGTAGTTCAGGCTGGCCCCCCAATTTTTTTTTTATATTTTCACTGATTATGAATAATGCTATTGTAAACAGTGTACAAGCCTTTTACTTAGATATATTTTCACACCTTTTAGCTATATACCAAGCAATAAAAATTAAGAGCTATGAGGCCTATGATATATTAAGAAACTGATTTTTTTTTCTCAGCAAAATGACTGGACCCTTAATGTTCTCATAAGTGGAGTATGAGAGAAGCTTTTCCATATTTCCAATTCATCTTCTCCATACTTTAACTAACACTTTTGTTTGTACTTTTTGGTTTCAACCACTCTCGTTCTGACACTGGGGATTGAATTTAGGGTCTGGTTACTAAGCTGTATTCCCATGTTTCTGTATTTTAAAATTTTGCAATAGCATCTCACTAAGCCTATAGGTTGCTCAGACTGTACTTGAGATCAAGATCCACCTGCCTCAGCCTTCCAGAGAGCAGGGATTATGGATCTGAGCCCACTGTAGCTTTAGCCTTTCCAGTGCTTCTGAAGCTATGTGGTTAAGTGACTTTCACTTGACCTTAGCCCTCATGCTTATCAGCTTCAAGCTCTATAAATCTGGGTTCTTCGGTGTGTAATAAACTTATTTCAATACATATTACTCTTCCTCTTCTTTGAGAAATTATCATCATGCCAATTAGTGAGAACAATTAAGATGTGATATGTAGATACAGCAGTCCCCCCATATGAGTGTGTGTCCCACATATCACAAATGTATTGTAATAAAAAAGCTCAAAATTCTCAAAAGTGATTATCCTTTGTATGCTATAATTTCACTAAAACTTTTACATGTTGTTTTATGTATTATCATATAAAACAGTTAAAATTTACCTGCAAAAATGTACCTCTGTTTTTAGTGTATTTATGGGTGTAGTTGCTTTTACCCGTGTACTTTATTCCTTCTTGTGAATTCAAGTGGTCTTTTAACCTTCTTTCAGTTTGGCCTTTGAGTCTCTTTCTTCTAGGACAAATCTATATCTCAGTCTGGCTTATATGGAAAAGTTTAATTTTCCTTCTTTTTGAAAGAGAGTTTAGTTTAGTTGACAGTATTTTTCTCTCAGCACTGAAGTTGTCCTTCAATTATTTCCTGTCCTCTGAGGCTCTTGAGGAGATGAGCTTTTAATCTTGAATATTCCTTGTGTATAATAAGTCATTTATCATATCTGCTTTCAAGACTTACCTTTGTTTTTCAGTTTGGTCAGTTTGACTATATTCAAGGTGTGCATTTCTTGGTGTCTACTCTGAGTTCTCTGAGCCCTGAGTTCAGCAGAGCTCTGGGCCAGTTTCCCAGCCCAAGACAAGCTGGAACAAGTATTGACCTGCTCCAGGGTGCTGCGCTGATGGCCTCAGATGGGCACCAGTCCCGGGGTGGTCTGTAGGGCTCCTGGTTTTGCACCTCTGACTCCTCCAGTGACCTGAGCAGATGGAAGGGAAAGGTCCATAAACAGCGTCACCAACCTCACTCACTGACTGGGGTTCTGCAGATCTGGGATAGGCAGCTTTTCCATTTGGTTTCTAAATCCTAGAAGTACAAAGTGGTTGCTTTCTGCTCTTTTGCCTGTTTTCATGGTTTTAGAGAAAGCATAAGTCCAACAGCCTTTACCCTGCGCTGCAGCAGCTGGTCCTCCCAGTGCTTTCCTTTTCCAAAAACAGATGCAGTACTGGTACAGATTCTAAAAACAACGAGCAACAACAGCAACAACAACAAAACAGTATAAGGTGTATCACTAAGGATTTGGAAGCTATGTAATTTTGATAAAAGTTTAATTTTATTAAGTTTCTGTTCCTTATGTATGAAACAGACATGTAGATGTTGTCTGCAAAGACAAAGATAAATACAAATCGATAAGGAGAACCATAACTTTAAAATTCTATTGCAATTTCAGGTCACAAAAAATGTTCATGATTACAGTGACTAATTTCCCAGAAGCAGGTGCCACAAACTTACCCAAGACTCTTAGAGACATGTTAAGCCTATAAACTGGGTTTTAGGATCCTGTTTTTCATTTGTCCCTTGTCCTTGTCCTCCAGTGACTTCCCTCCTCACAAAAGCAGCAGTATTGGGAGAGAACACTGTCATGACCTCAGCTACCTGAACACACTTTGCATTCTCACATCACGCATTGCTGGGTGTCTGGACTGAAGGCAGAGATACACTCCCAAAGTCACGCACCATAGAGACAGCCCATGACCCAGTACGTGTACTGAATCCCAGCTCTGGATGATAATGTACCTTTCCTAAGGAAGCACACTCTACTCTCTGAGTGTGTATTTTTTAATTGAATTCTTTTTTTGTTGTTGTTTGTTTGTTTGTTTTTTGAGAAAGGGTCTCGCTGTGTAGTTCAGGCTGGCTCTGAGCTCGCTATGGAGCCCAGGCAAGCCTCAAACTCAGCAATCGTACTGTCTCTGCCTCTCGAGTGCTGGGATTACAGGCGGGAGCCAGCAGGCCTGGCACTGTGGTATGTGGTATTGATTGTTGGTGGGTGTGAGTCTCCATGCCCAGCATTGTATGTGGTTACCAGGGATCGAACTCAGGACCTTGTGCTTGCAAGGCAGGCACCAGAACCACTGAACTAACCCTCCAGCCCTAATTGAATTCTTTATTGGTACAATTTACGTACATCTCACAATCACATATAACATTGGGGAATTTGTACAAGTATATGACACAAGTTAATTCTCATTTTTACCCATATCCCTACCCACCCACACCTCCCCACCCCCTTAATACATACTCCTTTATTTTCTTTCTGAATCATATTTATTACTTCCCTTCATCACATTACCACACCAAATTTCCTATGGAAATTTCCCATTCTATAAAAACTGTCATATTTTCTAGAGCTCATTTGCATAGACAGGTGTTCATGTCAAAGAAGATCCAGAATTTGCCTATCTGTGATCTATTGATTTCACTTATTAGTATATCCTCCAGGTGTCTCCATTTGCACCTAAATGGATCAATCTTGTCATTCTTTGTAGCAGAGTAATACTCCATTTTATTAAAAAAAACACACACACATCTTTAACCACTCTCCAGTTGATGGACATTTGGGTTGTTTCCAAGACTGAGCTATCATGAACTGAGCTGCTATGAACAAGGGTGTACATCTGTCTTTCCAAAGTGATTTTTAAAAATTCTTTTGGGTATACTCCTAGCATGGGGATAGCAAGGTCAAATGGGACCCCTAGTCCTAGTTTTCTGAGAAATCTCCACACGGATCTCCACAATGGTTGCACAAGTCTGCAATCCCACCAATAGTAGAAAAGGGCTCCTTTCTCCCTAAAGCCACGCCAGCATTTATTGTTGGTTGATTTTGTGATCACGGCCATTCTTTGTGGAGTGAGATGATATCTCAGTGTTGTTTTCATTTGCATCTCTCGAATGACCAGTGATGTTGAACATTTCTTCATATGCTTCTTGGCTACTTTGACTTCTGCCTCTGAGAAGTGTCTGTTCATTTCAGATGCTCATTTTTGAATTGGGTCTTTAAACTTGAGGAGGCTGATCTGTTTGAGTTCTTTATATATTGTAGATAATAGTCCTTTGTCTGATAAACAGCTAGTAATGATTTTTTCCCATGTTGTTGGTTGTCTTTTAGCAGTGCCAGTGATTTCTTTTGCTGTGCAGAAGCTTTTCAGTAGGATGAGATCCCATTTGTCGATTCTCTCTGCTAGTTCTTGTGCTATAGACGTTTTATGCATAAAGTCTCTGCCTAAGCTAATGTCTCCAAGAGTTTTACCTAGCCTGTTTTCCAGCAGGCTTATTGTTTCTGTTTTAATGTTTAAGTCTCATATCCACTGTGAGTTTAGTTTTGTACATGGTGAAAGAGATAGGTCTAGCTTTAGCTTTTGGCAGGATAAAGCCCATTTTTTCCAGCAACATTTGTTAAAGAGGCTGTCTTTCTTCCATTGGGGATTTTTGGCTCCTTTGTCAAAGATAAGGTGGCTTAGTGTATCTGGAGTTGTTTCTGGGTCTTCCAATCTATTCCACTGGTCCTCAGGTCTGTTACTTTGCCAGTACCATGCAGTTTTTATTACAACAGCTTTATAGTAGAGTTTTAAATTGGGGATTTAATACCCCCTGCCATGTCGTGGTTGCTTAGAATTGCTTTGCTATTCTGGGTTTCTTGTGTTTCCAGATGAATTTTTGTATTATTTTCTCTAGCTCTGTGAAGTATACCATTGGAATTTCAATTGGAATTGCATTGAATCTATATAGTAGTTGTGGGAGTATAGCCATTTTGACGATGTTGGTTCTCCCGACCCAGGAACAAGGGATATCTTTCCACTTTCTGGTTTCTTTTTCTATCTCAGTTTTCAGAGTCCTATAGTTTTCAATGCAGAGGTCTTTCACTTCTTTTGTTAGATTGATTCCTAGATATTTCATTTTTCTGGGTGCTACTGTGAAAGGGATTGCCTCCCCAATTTCTCTTTCAGTGAGTCTGTTGTTTGTGTAGACAAAGGCTGTTGATTTTTGAGCATTGACCCTGTATCCAGCAACACTACCAAATTTGGTAATTAAGTCTAGCAGTCTGAGTGTGTATTTTTAAAATTTGTCCAATAACACCTCTCACTGTTGAAAATTCTCTTTCTGTGAACGTGCAATGTAATCTATGGTTGAGGTCCACTGAGGTCCCCATCCCATCTTTGGGGAACGTTTTAGGCCTGGACCCAGGGACAATATTAGTTGTGTGTAGTTTAGAGGTTAGTCAGGAAAAACACAAACAGATACACATCAGCATTTTTGGAGAGTGCTTGGTGTATACAAGGAGATACAGGGAAAAGTTATCTAATGTGGCATTCTATGGGGCAAAATTAGGTGAAATTTCACAGCAAGGTTTTCACACTTTCTCCTCCTTCTTTATAAAACTGTGCCTTTGAAATGGATATGTTGTTAATCTGTAGTTTAACAAATGCTTTCAGCCCCCTTATGTATAGCTGCTGTTCCTGTTTATCTTTGCTCCATATTTAAACTTATAATAGGTTCTGTAATGAAAAACTTCAGAGTGATAGAGATGTACTATTAGGGAGAGAGAAAGGAAAGTAGTTTCCTTATAAAATAGCCATGGCAGTTGATGTTAAAACAAAAAGAAAAAGAGAAGTCTAAAACAAATCATCAGTTTAGTATGCATTGTTCGTGGGTGGGGACCCACCCACCTGGAAGGAACGCGAAGGAACTGACGCGAGTGGTAGGAAGGGAGCAGCTCCCCACAGTTTCCTTTAGTTAAACTGTGACACCAGCTGAGATGGACTTGCTTTTCTCTCAGCACACAAAAGCCATGTGGACCCACGCGAGTAGCTCAGTTCAGTTAGTGGAGCTCTCTTCACTGTCAGCAGGCTCCCCTCACAGAGCAGTTTGCCTGGTGACTCTGGGTTGTGTGGACAGGGCATTTCATAAACTGAATAGAAGATATACTCTTTTCAGTGTTCTGACTAAAGACACACCCTACTGATATAAACATAGAGTTAGGCTCTATTCAGTGAGGCACTGGAAGGAAGAATACCTCCACTCTATTTTTTTTTTTTAAGAGACAGGGTCTGGCTCTGTAATTTAGACTGGCCCTGAATTCACTATATAGCCCAGGCTAGCCTCGAACTCACAGCAATCCTCCTTCCTCTGCCTCCCCTAGTGCTGGGATTATAGGTGTGAGTCACCACACCCAGCTGACCCCACACCATTTTTAAAGTGGCAGATCCATGTTACCCTCTACCAGAGAAGAATGAGTACTGTGGGGAGGACACACTGTGACTTGTTTCTGAGTCTGACCACGGGTCATGGGCTGGGGTAAGAGTGTTGCAGACAGAGGTGTGAACTTCAGGGAGTCTCTGACAGGCATGGGCTCTGCTTTGGGCAGTCTGCTCAGGGAGCTGTGTGGAGTACTGGTGCTGGTCCTCACCACCTGTGCATGATGCTTTAGCTTCTTTCCCCATGGTTGATTTAGGGAGTTTGGCGTGGCGCTGTACAAGCATAGTTCAGTGGTAGTTGGAAAATGAGAAAACAATAAATGATGTCACAGCAGCCCGACTGTTTTGGGAACTTAAATCCCTTGTCATAAGGCACAAATGGAAGCTCATTAGGAATGAATATTGCTTTCTTGTGCTTCTGAGCAGGTACTGTGTGGGTCCTTGGAGGGTCAGAGAAATCTAAGTTCCTCCATGATCTATACACAGCCTTTTGCTATATTCTAATGTTTTATTTTCTGATAATGACATCAAATCACCTCTAAAGCAAAAACAAACAACAAAGAATCCAAAGATTGAAATTGTATGAAGTCACACATGAAAATTATTTAGAATGTTCAACTCAATATATTTCCAATTTTATCCACCAACTAATCTGTCTAACAAGGGGAATGGTTCTTTGAACAGGTTTTATAGTAGGTTGGTGATAAAAGTCTCTTTATCTGATAGTAGAAATATGATTTTCACCTTAAGAAAGTGAAAAAAATTGTAATGCATTTTTTTCAGATTCATATAGAGTTGATAAAAATCTAAAAGAAGTTCAATGTAGAATTTTACAGTTCTCTTCCTAATTGACTGAAAATTGTTTTTGAAATCTTATTTCAGGGAGCAAAGGATTGTAAATTTCATCTAGTCAGTACCTCGCCCCCCCCCAGGGTGTTTTCCCCAGTCTGTGTTTGGTGTAGAGCGCTCTAGGGGTGGGGCCAGATGTGAGGGGGGAAGGGCTCCTAGCCATGTCCTCGTCTGTTAAAACAGCACTCTTTGGAGTGTCGAGGCAGTACAGTGAGCCTAAATACAAGACTTCTCCTCCTCTGGTATTTCTATTCTTTTCCCTGCCCCTTTCCTTAATCCTTTCTGAGATATGAGGCAGATTTTTGTTTTTATTTTTGTTTTCAAATCCCTGTGGGATCCTGATGTAGCTGGTGAAATGTTAGGATCTTTGGTCCAGGTATACAACATGACAGGGCCCCAAATACGGCCACTTCATAGTCTCCAAATATCCCTGGGAATCTGCACATTTCTCTACTCTTGGTGTTCCCAGGAGGAATCTGAGATCTCCTTGTTTAAAATACAAGAATAAATTCTACCCAAGGTAAATAATTAGGAAAGACTTAAACATATTGCTACATCCTCTCACTGTGATAAAACTGCCTGTGTAACGTGGAGCCTCAAATAGAATTTAAATTCCATTTAAAGAAGATAGTCACGTTTTTTGCTCACTAAGTATATAGTACACAATTTACATTTGCATCATTTAATTATGCTTTAGATATAAGGAAGCAGCCTACTGCATTTAACAACTTACTACATTCTCGAGTCCATAGGAAGCATCCTTACTGGCCTGGGTTATTTCTCACAACCAAGAGGAGGAGTGGCTGACTCACAGCCACTTCTTATTCTCTTCTTTGTTAATACAGAAACTGTGTCTATCAGCCATCAGTGCATGAACATTATACTGCTGGTAATGGATTTTAGTACAGGTCAAACTGACACTGGAATGTGTGTTCTCAGTCTCTGCGCAGGGGAATGGGGTATTTTCAGCAGGAGGATGGGTAAACGTGCAAAAAGCCGACTCACTCTAGGTCCCTATAATATGTCCTGTCCTCACAGTACTCCAGCAGTATTGTAGTCAAACATAAAGAATTCTGCCGTGTGGAATCTTTGTTTTCCATTTTATATTTGTTAAGCCCAGTTTGAAATCATTGGAACAAATACTATACCAAAAAAGACTCATTTGTTGCAATGGCAGATTCCTCAGGAAGATCTTGGTCCCCTAGCATTTACATCCTGCAGTTTCTCTTCACACACATCAGTCAGATCCTCCATGAAATGCTACAAGAGTAACATCACTTTACTTCAAAGGTCAGAGCATGACGTCCTTGAAGTTTCTTTCTTGGCCTTTTAGAATTTGCTTTTGGGAATATTCCTCCTGGAAAAGCCCCTGTGCATCATTCCACTTCCAGGCCACACAGAATGAGCAGGCCAGTGCTGGACAGCTCCGCGCATGGGTGACATCTCATCTTCCAGCCCAAATCACACCCAATGCTCACAGCACCTGCTTACTTCGTGCAGAGCAGTCTATGACAATCAGCACAGCCAGGATGAGAGATGAAGTGGTTTTCTTTTAAATCGTAGGATTCACAAGTGCAGAAGAGGAGTTCATTATATAGAGAAAAAGAGCCATTATAGTCAGAAAACCTGATTGTGCCTCCAAGTTTCGATGTGGCTTTAGAAAAAACATGAAGCTGATATGAGTTCAGTATCTTAAAGAAAACAACATTATTTCATCAAAAGTAAAAGGCATGAGATGCTGTTAATTTTAAAAACTCCACAGTGCTCATGCTAAGCAAGTATTAGCTACCATTTTGCTTTAACTACTATTTTTGTGCCTTATGTAAAAATATTAAATGACTTACCCAAGACCAACAACCAGTAAGTAAGTGAACTGGAACCTTAAGCTTAATAGCTTCCAGGAGCAATGCTCTTCCTCCTTGTGTCTGTGTCCAATAATATCTTCTTGTTATAAATAAATTTTTAATTTTATGATGCCTTTTACATGAAACACATTTATTCATAGATAATGGAAAGTCATTTGCTCTGTCAAAGAAAAAAGAAAGATCCTATTTTAAAATGCATGCCTTGTGGCACATGGTATTGATGATCACTGATAGAATTTTATCTAAAACAAAAGCAACATATCTGTCAGTTCACAGCAGTATTATTGCTCATAATATTTTCTTTTAGATTTTATACCTTTTTTGCATATTTAAATCCTGCTCTCGCAAAACACCTCACATTCTGTATGGTTCATTCATGCATTTAGGTAAGACTAAGGGTTATTTCTCAGCTAAGAATTGCATGGCCCAATTATCACATACAGCCTTTCGGGTCCATACATTTAAACCATATTGAAGAAGATGTATTTCCCAATTTGAACATTATACAATGTACATTTGTATCAAAATATCACACAGCTCTGCTGTGTTGCTGAACCTTTATAATATGAGAAGCTTAAGAGGCTGAAGCAAGAGCATTGGTCACAATTTTGAAACCAGCTTGGGCAATGTAAAGACTTAGCAAGACACTTGTGTAAAACTCAGTATATTTAAAGAGGACTGGGGATGGAGCTCAGTGTGAAGCCCATGAACTTATTCCACAGTACTTAAAATTCATAGTTCTTATAATTATGTACTATGTAGAACATCAATTAAAAATTGGAATGAAGTGAATATAGTGAGATTTTGTCTTTAGTATGACTTAGTCATTTGAAACAAAATATTTTAATATCCCAATACTTGTTAAAATAAAAAACAAGCATTAAAATAATTTATTTTGCAACTGAGCTTTCTAGAATGTGAAATTCTTGCAAAATAGATTTATCAAACAGACCAATAGGACAAAGTACCAAACTGATCCTTAGGCTCTGTACAAGATATCTGGTTCTGAGCTTCCTTAAGTGAAGTCAGCCTGAAATCCCTCTAAGATGCACATATAATATTTATTTATGTCCTAGCATAGAACATATATGGGAATCTGCTTCTTATTTTCAACTGTTGGTGAACTTTAACTTTTTGTGATAGTATAAGGCAAAACAAGAACTTTTTATATATGTAGGGCTTTGGAACTTCTGTTTTTTTCATAAATAAATTTATCTGTAACCATTATGGTGACATTAAAGGATTTTATAGGAATCAAAAGAGTTTTTTATTTTTATTATAAATCTGTGAATTCCTGTTGCTTTATATTTTGGGCTAAATCATAGGGCTAGGTTTGGTCATTTTAATATTTTCAAACTTACCCTGACCAGCTAAACCACCAGAATTGAACTCTTCTAATAATATACAGCATGGTCTAATATGGTACAACTTCAGAGTTTGTGTTTTCTCCTGTGCTCTGCTGAGGATTGCTTAAGTCCAGGGAGCCTGTAATGGTAAAAGAAAGGCCTAATAAGTCTTTTATCTACATTGCAATTTGATATCTCTTTTCTTCACATTTCTGTCCCATCTTTGATTATTGTTTCTGATTCCTTTGGTCTTATAGCTGTGAAAAAAGTAGAGTGATGAAATCAGAAGTTTACAGAGATGTAAGTGTCTGCTGTTGGCACATAGTGTAAGTAGTGGAAAGTAAGTAGTAGAAAGTAAGGGACTTTTCTCTTACGACAGCTTCTGTGGATTTATCAGAGTTTTACTCATCAAGAACATCCAGCTGAAATTCCAATAATGAGCTGTATGTCCTCTGGCCTATTCTCCGGCCTCAGCCTGGGCATTCTCCAGTCCATTCACTGCAGCGGTTCTGGAGCATCACTGGCCCCCAAGAGGGTCTCTTTTGGGATCGTAGATGCTAGTTTTATATGCTGTGTTGTGTAGATACCTTTTCCCCCTTTGGCACTCTACAGGCCATTTCAGCCTAGATCTTTATCTGCAGTCTTTCACATTTTGATCAGTTGCCATTAATTTCAGTGATTCATTTCTTTCAGCTTTCCCTTCTAAAGATTTCAGAGGACAGATACTAAATTTTCATGTGGCCCTCTGTGAGTTCTTGTGAGTAGATGTGAGATGGGTGGAAAGACTTTCATCATACTGTAAAGAATCTCCTCACATACACACACATCCTATCATAGCACGAAAGCACAAGGGAACCTCTGATCTGAGAGTTACTTTTGCAGCCTCTTCACCTTTGACTTTTATGGGGCTTCCATTTCAGAACCCCATGTCACATAGCCATTTTTATGATGAGGATGATGATGATGATTTTTTTAGTTCATGTTTATCTTTATTGGTACATTGTATATACATACACTTCATGATCACACTCAACACTGGGAATTTGTACCAGTATATAACACGACTTAATTCTAATTCCCATTCCCCTACCCACCCTACAACCCCATGCCCTAAATACATAAGCTTTGTTTTCCTCTTTTTATTAGCATTGTACTTCATTCTTAGTAGATCCTGAAGTGTCCGTTTGGATGGAAGGAATATCTGCTGCTCCCTATTTATCTCTGCAACTATTGGGTATCAGCAGAAGCTGATGAAAATATTTGTAGTGACACACCCCAGCCCCTCACTCACCCTCAGGCTAAGTTTGAAAATATTAACAACCCTGGTCTCAGGCCTGTGGGCCCTGACTAGAAGTTATATCATGGCTCCTCTGGCTGCCCAGAATGCAGGAGGCCTGAACAGAGCTCTTCAAATTCTATGCTCATGTGAGCCAATCCTCCTAATAATATCCTTTTAATGACACTATGAACCAACCATCTCTTGTCGGTTCTGTCTTTCTAGAAAATTCCAAGGAATCCAATTTGGTACCAAAGCATTTGAAACATTTAAGAAAAGAACATAAATAATTCTTTCAATTTCTTTACTCATTCAAATGATATAACTATGCTAAGCAGAGATCCTCAAATATTAAGGTCTCTGGTGCAATATATTTGAATATGTTAAAAAAGATACATTGTCATCCCATTGTTAGGTTTGGTAAGGTGAGAGAGCAAGCTAAACATTCTCCAATATGGGAGGAATTTAATATATCATAATGTCTCCTTGCAATTAAACACTATACTGACTGTCAGAATTCAGGTGGCAAAACAGATCTAGACATATTACAAAAGCAATAGATTCATTGCAAGAATTAGGCCTGGCAAATATAGCAAAAAACATATCATTAAGTCTGTAAATGGGGAATGAGAAAATCTGAGAAAGAGTTGCTTAATGTTAGATGTTTCTCTAAATCCTCATGTGAATGAGGTGGGTTTATTTAGCGGTGGCCCATCTAGAGTGCTTTACTGATTCATGGTGCAATCGTAGACCCCAAGCACTAGGACTAAGGGTATAAATGCTGTCCACATTAAGTAGTCTGAGTAAGATAAAAGGGGCAGAAAGATGCTGTTAAGGCCTTTTGTTGCAGTCATTGTCTTCTGCTGCCAGCCTTCCTTGGCACCAACCTGTTATGAACTGAAATCTCTATGAACTGTAAGCTAAATAAACCTTTCTCCTTTAACTTGTGTGGGGTGTTTTGTCTCAGCAACAGGAGAAACATTACCATAACAGTAAAGAAAGTATCTAAAGAAAGTTGAACTATGAAAAAATATTTAAGAAACCCAGAATATGCATACATCAAGGCAGAGTTTACAGTGGACAATCTGTCACATCACCTCTGGGGAAAGAGCCCTGTGTGGAGCCATGGCTGTGGGTCCACAGCTGAGCCTTCATGGATTTGCTTTGGGTTACCCTTCCAGCAGCCAGACAGACTAGGAACTGTGTTCCATGGGCACGTGGGATACAGAAGGATAGGAACAGGATGGCAACTTCTGTTTGTCGTTTTGGATGATTGTAGCAAACTTCTAATAGTAAATACTGCTGCTTCCTTTTGCCATGTAACTGTACTTTCCCCTTTTAGTTTCTGCTTACCCAGAAGTGTACAGGGAAGATGATTCTAGAAACTACCCACCAGCCTTAGCAACTCTGACATGACAGAAGGCAGGACACACTCTAGACAACCTGCTTTCAAGTACATCTCAACAATAATTGAATGATACATTAGTGACTTAATACATAACTTCTCTGATAATCACTGACTATGTACTATGTGCCAATCTCTGTGCTGGCCTAGTGCAAACATGAATAAAACCGAGGCCTACCTTTCAGGACATGTACTCATGTTACCATTGTTTCTGCCAAAAAAAAATGTATACACAGCTCACCATACCAATCAATGTCTGGCCACCACTTCGAGCACCTCTCAGAATTACAGAGGACAAAGATAACATGTATTATACTCATAATATCTCAATCAATTCAGTAGCAGAATATGTATACAAGTTTTTCTTTTCCTGACATATACATTTTAGTGGACTATATATAGATATAGATGTATATGTACATATATTTGCATACACACCTGCAAAGGAATATTATTCCAGCATTCAAGGAATGAAATCCTGGCAATTTCATTAAAATGAATGAAACTGAAAGCCATTTTGTTAAGTGAAATAATCCAGCCCAAAACAACAGATCTACTTTCATATCTGCAAAGTAAGAAGTCAGTTGGAGTGAAGAAGAGTGATTGTTCGAAATTGAGACTGGGGAAACTAGGTGAAGAGAGGTTGGAGAGTGGGTACAAACCCTGTTAGACAGCAGAAGCACCTTCCACCAGACAGAGGGATGACTCTGGTTCACATTGCCCATTTCATATTTTATGAAGATTTAAAAGAAGGGAAAGGAGCCAGGAAGATCCAAACAGAAAGCAATGTAAAGGTAAGGAAAATGATATCTTGGTACCTTCAGGACATATGCACATGTGTTGAAATATCACAGCAACCCCATCACACATTAACACATATTAAAATGATCATAGAGATGTTTACATATACTGCAGTTCCTGTGATGTACAATGATATAATTGTTACTGAATTTCATGGCAAGTGAAATAAGCCAGATATAGTAATACAAATAGTATTATACATTGCCTTCATTTGTGGAAGGTAGTTATAAACCATATAGAAGAATTAAATGGAATGGTGGTCACTAGAAATTTGACATAGGATATTAAAAAGCTCAGTAAGGAAATCAAAATATAAAAGGGAGGAATTACTTCAATTCCTTAATACAGTAGGATAACTACTGTTTAAAACAGTCAATAGTACAATTCAAGGTTACTAGAAGACAAAAACATTCTTTATACATATAAATTATTAATGGGTGAAAGGTTGGACTTGATTATTATGTAGGTATGGATTTGCCATAATGTGTGTTTTTTTTTTTTTTTTTTTTTTTGCTTTTTGGAGACAGGGTCTTGCTTTGTAGTTCAGGCTGGCCCTGAGCTCACTATGGTGCCCAGGCAAGCCGCCGCGAACTCAGCAATCCTCCTGTCTCTGCCTCCCGAGTGCTGGGATTACAGGCGTGAACCACCACACCCAGCATTATATGTGGTAACCGGGGATCGAACTCAGGTCCTTACGCTTGCGAGGCAGGCGCTGGAACCAGTGAGCTAACCCTCCGGCCCGCCATAATGTGTTTTTGCCTTAAAAAAAAAAGAACACTTCTGTCCAACCCAAAAATGTGGACCAGAGAAGACTTTTGTGTGTAGTTACTATTGAAGTTTATATTGAAAAAAATGAACAGAATTTATTGGAAACTTTTGGAAGAATGTTTGAGTAAATGAGTTCTAGAGTGTATGATAGATTTTGTGAAATAGGAAATATTCAAAGGGAAAGTGGTAGAGGAAAGTAATGAGAAATAATATAATTTAAAAAGAGAAAGCACATGTATAGGGGGTGAGGGGTTGTGGGTGGGTAGGGATATGAGTAAAAATGAGAACTCGTGTCATATACTGGTACAAATTCCCCATTTTAGAGTGTGATTGTGAGCTGTATATGAAATGCACCAATAAAAATTCAATTTTTAAAACAAGAATGTATATTTGAGGTCCAAAAGAAGGCCAAGGTATAGAGCAAATGTTGCCCTGTGGTTCACAAGGAATGATGCTTTGTTTAATACTTTCAAGTACACTGCAGCAGATGCCACAATGTTCTACTTTTTGTATCTATGACTTTTGCCTGAAGGCTTTCAGGCTACAAGAGCGTGTTTATCCTGGGGCCGTATTATGACTTTTCTGAACCTCAGACTAATTGGTCTTGGTGGACCGCATCCCTCATAAAACCAAGTGTCAGCTATTACATTTTATCACTAGGTTGCTATAAAGACAAGTAAACACCATACAAGAGACTAAAATTTAAATATAAGTCAGTTTGAGACTTAAATATTTTGGGAAACCTTATTTTTACTTGTGCAGCCAGTTTTGAAAACAGAATATAAAATATTTTTGAATGGAGACACAGAGTTATGTAGCTAATTTCATCACTTTAGATGTTGATTTGTTTCCTGTTTCAGAAAAGAAATTTAAGGTATTTCAACTTTCTGGGTAAGGGTATTTACATTAAACTAGTTAACTGGATGAGAAAATGATAAATCATCAGTGTTTGAATCATTGGTTTGGAAGTTACTGTTTTGTTTTTCAGATGAAATTCAATATTGTAATGTAGCTTTTAAGAAAATGGAAGATGAAGATGAAATGTCTGTAACAAACTAATTGCATAATATCTTTAATAGATAAGATCTGACAAATCAATAACACTAGCATATAACAAAGACAACAACAAAAACAATCTGAAAAAATGGGTAGGGTAAGTCATCTTTAAGGATAAAATATATACTGTCAGTAAATATGACATAAACATAAATCCCAGCAAGAAAATATGTTTAAAATGAGAAGGAAAACAGCTTTCTTCGGTCAGAAGGATACATCTCTATCGCCTCCATAAGGAAGGGAATGTCCAATAAGAATAGTTCCACAGACAGGAAGAATGGGTTGACCCTCCTGTGCTTTCGGCTTTTGCTCCCTGAACCCAGTCTGAGAATGCTGTATGAAGACTGAAAACTACTTATCTTTTTAACTGAGTAAATACATTAAAAATTTGTTAACACCAGTTATTAGAGCACTTGTCCTTGGTAAGATAAGTAACACAGAAATGTTGTAAGATATACAGTAGGATGCACATTTGTGTACAAATGTCACACTTTTACACAGGACACTTCACCACAGCCACCTGTTTTTCTCCTCAAGGGCCCCTGTAACCAGTCCTCTAGCTTGCCAAGAATTGACTGTAGTATCGTTTCAGATTCTGTTTTCAAGCAAACAAATAAACACATTATTAGCATTGTGTAAAGGGATCCCCATAGAACAGAGGCATTCCAATATTTTAATTTTTCTGTACTCACTTCTTGAACAATCCTCCAGAAAGTCCTAGAAAAAATAGTCTACAATGCATACTATTGCAAAGTCTGAACACAGGTGACTTTCAAAGCTTATATTTGGAAATTTAGTTCCTGGTGCAGAAGTGTGAAGAAGTAGAGGCCTGAGGTGCTGCTTTGGTCATGAGGTTCCATGGTGGGTCTATGTGTCTTTATAACACATGTGTGAGGAAGCAGGAAGATGCCTTGAGAAAGGGCTGCTTGTGAGAAATGGGTTCTAAACAAACAGGGAGCCTCCTAACTTCATAGTTTCCAGACCAATTATAAATTCATTTCTAATATTTTTAAATTATCCTAACTCATTGTTTAATGATAGGAACAGAGTAAGACCAAGCCTTACCTGAATTTCTGTCTAGAAATTCTTATCTTTTCAAAACAAATTTTCCAGCAATAAATGTGGAAAATTCTTCTGAGAGGTATAGACATCTCTCTCTTTGTTTGAAAATACAGTCAAGTATTTGACCAGTGGCTAAAGATTGTAAATAATTAGAATCATGATATTAAATTTTTAATATTTAGTCTTTTGCTACAATATATACTTAACAAATTTTGAATTAATACAAGCAAAAATGTATAAAATTCACTCAATGGGCAAAAAATGAAACCTTTTACACTAAGGTCAGGAACAAGGCAAGGATGCCCACTGTCACCACTCTTGTTCAATATAGTACTGGAAACAGCCATAGCAATCAGGCAGGACAAGGATATAAAAGGAATAAAGATAGGAAAGGAAGAAGTTAAACTGGCATTATTTGCTGATATGATACTCTATCTTGAAGATCCTAAAAACTCAAACAAGAGACTACTAGACTTAATTACCAAATTTGGTAGTGTTGCTGGATACAGGGTAAATGCTCAAAAATCAACAGCCTTTGTCTACACAAACAACAGATTCACTGAAAGTGAAATTGGGGAGGCAATCGCTTTCACAATAGCACCCAGAAAAATGAAATATCTAGGAATCAAACTAACAAAGGAAGTGAAAGACCTCTACTCTGAAAACTATAGGACTCTGAAAACTGAGATAGAAAAGGAAACCAGAAAGTGGAAAGATATCCCTTGTTCCTGGGTCGGGAGAACCAACATCGTCAAAATGGCTATACTCCCACAACTACTATATAGATTCAATGCAATTCCAATTGAAATTCCAA